>BQNB010080302.1:0-20241 GCA_026074375.1 Tanacetum coccineum
CTATGGCTTATAATCAAATATCAGATTGCAACCCATTCTTCAGATAAAAGAAAAATGTACGTGTCAGTGCGTTTATCCTTAACAACGAAAAGAGAAATCTTTTTGGTCTTGAGCCACTTTCGAAACATTCAATGTTTGTTAGCTCAAGTCAATGGTTTATGTACACTTCAGTGCATAACCCGAGCTTCAAATAAAAATGGAGTGTACGCTTCAGTGCGCTTTACCTTAAAAAAGGAGAAATATTCTTGTTTTCAAAACAGTTGAACATAATTTTTCAAGAATTTTTCAAAAGGATTTCCAAATATTTTAAAATTCTGTGTTCAACACTCTCTTCTCATGTCACTCCAGTAGATATGATAGTCATGACATCGATGATAGAGTTGGAAAGTCTATTCGGTCATTTTTTTGATGAATTATTCCTATGGAGAAAATCAAGTTGTTTCAAAGTCGTCCGATGTTACTACTGCTGATGCATTCGATTAACGTCATCAACAACAATATTAAACTTTATCTACATCAACTCTAGCAACAACTATCACTGTTGATGGAATCTTCGACTTGTAAATATTTTTGATCTTTCTCTTTATTTTAATTTATAAATATTTTATCAGAAAAATAAAATATAAAAATATAAAACCTATAAAAGCAAAATACAAAATCAGAAAATTTCAAAAATACAAAAAAAATAATCTTCTATGACATTACTCTCGACAATCGATAACATTTGCGCACCTAGAAATGTTGATTAATATTAACACGGGTTGAACTAAATAACGTATCGAGCGAGAGTTTTAAAATGCTTTCAAAATAATATCCTTTCACTTTTTCTCTACTACTTCTAAAGTAAATGTTAGCTTAGGTCTCGACCCTAAGAAGGATAATGTTCATTTATGTATTTTTATCCTAAAAATGGGAAGTTCACATTTCTAGGTCTTGAGAAAAGTCATGTAAAACATTCAAAGTTTTGATTGCTCAGAGAAGTACCTAAGGAATTTGATGTAAATAAAGAATTCTCACATATTTTCGTTGAGCACAATTTTTCAAGATATTTTCAAAAAGAAAATTTTAAATTCTTTTAAAAATTGTGTGCATCAACAAACTCCCACTCCAGTTTTTCACTCTTTCTATATTTGAGGGGAGTTAATATATGAGTCGTTCTCATGAACTCCTGTTTCTCAGAGATTCTTAGTTAGGCTTATGTGAATTCGAACATTAAAATTGTTCTTTTATTCACTAATTGTCCAAAAATTGTAAACACAACATATGCAATATTTGAGGGGAGATTAATGATTAAAATGTGATCAATACAGATTAATAACGGATCCGATCTTCTAATCTATAAGTCGTTCCAAACCACGCTATGTGCAAAACTCCTTTATATATGGTGCTTATGTGTAGGGGGAGCTTTTTTGGTACTCTGGAAAACTCTCAATGTATCTTAAATGATTCTCATGCAACGTGATTGATTTTTTATCAAAATGGTTTTATGGATCTTTCATGGAAATACCCCATAGACCGACCAACTGTTATTTCTCAAGGAGTATTAAGGGTATTGGTTAGGTATATTCATTCATGATCAGCCAGAACCGGAAGGAATCACCCTGGAACACTCCATTAGATAGAGTTCGAATTCCTAGGTATGATTGAAAAAAGGAGTAATGTGAGATTAAGGATGGTGCCAATGAGATGGAGCTAGTGATGGAACAAAACCCAAAAAGGTACTAGTCCATGAAGTCTCGGTAAGCATTGAAAGGTTGAAAGAATGAAAAATAATTATAAGGATAAAGGGTGAAAGAAAGAGGCCCCTTCATACAACCCTAGGCAGAAACGGGTCAATACTATCTATCGCGTATCTAATACAAGATTATTTGATATTTTAGATGATCATAATTACCCAGTGATGTAATGCACAACCTCCCTAGCCAACTCAGAATCTATCAAAATATTTCGGTTTCATTTCTCACGAGATCAAACGTTTTCTATCGGCTATGTATTTTGAGATCGTTGATATTGAAAAGGTGGCAGTCTGCTCCGCCCTTGATTACCAGATAATCATATGTGCATTTTAGAGTCTAGAGCCAATGAGAGCCATCATAAATCTCACTAGGACAAAATTCTAATATACAAAAATGTCGTCATCATTATAAAATAAAAAAATTAAGTTGGTATCAATAAGTCCTACGCATTATCCTTGTGGTAATTGCCAGAACATTCAGAGTGATACTCTTTAGTATTCACAGGGATGAATGGAAATCCTTCCAGAGTCAATATCAAACAGCTCTGCGGTAGATGACTTGTGAGATTCTAAATGAATCAAACTTGTTGTTGGAAACACAAAAAGTGTCGGTCACTTCCAAGTTGTAATAGTCTTAGCTCGTAGTTTATGTAATGATTAGATTAGTAATCTAGTCGGCATCAAGTCCATGAAGAAAGCCTCATAACCCATGGGACCGGCCTATTGGGGTGGTAACCTATATAGCCCCTCTCTAGCTTGGGAGGGGTTGGTTGTATCTATTGTTACATTCATCTTATTAATTCATCACATTTCCATCCCATTCTCTCTTCTAAACATCACAAACCCATTCTCACTCTTGTTCCTGGTTTGATCATAAGCATTACATGTAATCTAATTGGTATCAAGAGCCATGATTGGTGTGTTTAGTTTTGTGTTTGGTCTTGTGATTTGTGTTTAAAACCTTTACAAAGAGTAAAATTTTGATCTAAAATTTTTTGGCTTAAAAACCTTAAAGTTTTCATTTTTATTGTTCCTATAGGGTTAGTAACACTAGTTGTACAATACATTTCTTGCTAAAAACAATTAAAATGGGTCTTTTTGAGTTTTAAAATTGAGTTTCGTAGTAGTTGGGATCCGAACGAGTAGGAACGAACAAGGATAATCCGAACGAGTGGGACCGAACAAGGTAACACCGAACGAGTAAGACCGAACAAGGTAAACTCCGAACACGATGTAGGACGGAACAAGTAACGAACGAGTAAGCGAAAAAGCAAACGAACTAGATAATCCGATCGAGATCAGCCGTACCTAGAATATTCTAATTTGACATACGAACGAGCTTTACTCAAGTTGGAAACGAACGAGTCCTTTACTTTGAACCGTACAAGAGGAAATGAACTAAGTGACAACGAACAAGCAGGACCCGAATGGTAGGACGAACTAGTTTAAATTTGTCAATCGAACTAGTGACTATCGAACTAGTAGGGACAGAAACTATGAAATAAATTTGTAAACCGAACTAGGAAACCAACTTATAGTAAACAAATTTTAAACTTAAACACTCGTTTATAAATTATACCGTTATTCTTTGACTTGTAAAATCACGTGAAAAACAAACACTTGATTTTCCGGTTTTGTCGAGAATTGTAAAACCCTTGTAGTTTCATTTCAAGACTCAATAATCACATTACCAACACAATTTCTTTACTACACCGATCGATTATTTTGTAATCTTTTGGATCCCACACTGACGACTTTGCTGATAAGTCACTTCTTTCTGGAGAGACATCAAACCATCGTTGCTTGAAAAAATACTCTGTATGTTTCATGGAAAATCAGAATGGAACTGTATATGATGAATAGTCCACATGGAAGAGTGATTCTTGCCTTGTTGAATAGGACCATGTTTGCCTGCAATCACTAAGGATGGAGTAACAAAGGCTTAAGGAATATGTTGAACTGCACTCCCGCTGAAGCCATTCAAGCAGATTATGACATCAAAGCAATTAACATCATTCTCCAAGGCCTTCCAACTGAAATCTATGCTCTTGTGAGTCAACATCGTGTAGCAAAAGATCTTTGGGAGAAGATTAAACTGCTAATGCAAGGAACGTCATTAACAAAACAAGAACGAGAGTGCAAGTTGTATGATAAATTCGATAAGTTCATACAAAGCCGGAGAATCACTACATGAGTACTACTTGAGGTTCACTCTACTACTCAATGATATGAACATTTACAAGATGCCATTGGAGCAGTTCAAGTCAACACCAAGTTCTTAAACACTCTTCCTGATGAATGGAGCAATTTGGTTATTGATGTTTATTGGTCAAACGATTGCATATACCAATGTTGATCAGCTTCTATGCTTACTGCATACAACATGGAAGACATGCAAATGAAGTTCGGTTTGATGCATGAACGTACTCGATCCTCTTCTTTTAAATTGCATCTCACCAATTACTCAGCCAGCTTATCAATATCATCTACCACAACCTCACCAATCTCTATCTCAACTTCATGTTTCACCATATCAGTCTTCACAGTTTGTTACACCGTATCAGACTCAACAATTCACAACCAATCAATCAACACCTCTTTCAATTACTTATCCATCAAATGAGTACCAATCCACCGTTTACCACAACGTTTATTTCCACAACCTCAATTCCACAAGGGAATATGCTCCCACAGCCTATCAACAAACCAACAACCTGAATTTTCCCAACCAGACTCCGGTCTAGTTGTTCTAGTGTTCCAGAAAGGGGATGATCCAATTGATGCGATTAATCACATGATGTCGTTCTTAACTGCTGTTGTCACATCCTGGTATCCTACTACCAACAATCAGCTAAGGACTTCGTCAAACCCTTGTCAACAAGCTACCATCTATGATGGAAAAGTAACTATGCACCTGTTTAGGGAGGACAAACTATTATGCTGCTAGAACAACGAGAAAATAACACACCTGGTTGCAAGTGGAAAGCAACACGGTCGAAGGAACACGGATGTCCATCTGTTCAATGCAATGGGGAGGGTCATTTGCCAAGAAGTGTCACTAAGCAAGAGGATAAAAGGGATGAAACATTGTTCAATGATAAAGTGTTGCCTGGTTCAAGGTCAAGCAAGTGGTCAAGCTTTAATAGAGGAAGAAATAGCATTTTTGGCAGATCCAGGACTTCCTGACATTCAAACCTTCAGGACCGTCATCACCCACAAATGATGTATCAAGCCGATGATCTGGATGCCTATGACTATGATTGTGATGAACTCAACTCAGCCAAGATTGCTCTCATGGCGAATTCTCCCAGGAACGGCTTAGATGCATACTGAGGTAAATCATCCAAGATAATTTGACTGATGATTTATTCAATCAAAGTGAGCATATAATGACATCTTTGAAAGATCTATGATGTGAGTAGATAGTAACTGAAATAACCAGTGATTGCAATTTCATTCCTTATTCTGCAATATCTGCGAGTGGAAACACAATAGGAAACTATCTAGAATTCTAACTCTTCTGCTCAACAAGATATCTGATATTATCTATGTTTGAACTATTTAAATACCCAAGTGATGCATTGCACCAATGTTAATAAGCTTGATACCGAGTTGACAGATATAAGGAGAGTTAAAGATTTGAAAGAAATGCAAAATGTTGTAAACAGTTTTTCAGGATCAAATGAACAGTATGCTGAGATTGTACGTCTTAAGGAAACTCTTTTTGAACAAGTGCAAGAAAAGGATTCTTTAATGAAAACAGTTTCTGATCTCAAAAATGATTTAAAAATGGAAGAAAACTAAAAATATTTGATAGTAGAATGCTTTAGTAATAGAAAAAATTAAGCAACTTGATTAATTCATTTTCAAAAGAGGTCAATTGCGCAAACTGGTTTTCTTATGATGACTAATCCATAAATTTGTTATGATCATTAACAGAAACAAGCTATCGGTTTTGAAAACCTTTCTATCTGAAAGAATGTTCGAGACAAAGCAAATATGTTATGGGAAAAAAATCGGGGGGGAATGTCATTCTTAAAATGGATACTGTTGTGATTTCCCGATTCTGATGAAACATTAATGCTTTGTGAAGAGAGTCGTTAAAATGCTTTTGAAAGAACAAGATCCATTGGTTGTAACATGAGTGAACACGAAACCCATTAATTATTGCTATTATTAATAACGGATTACAACAAACAATTGTTTGACAATTGATTTTTCATAGTGAACATTGCCTATTGGGAAAGCGTCATTCGGTCCCAGCTTTAGACCCATCTCATTCTTCAACAACCATCAAAGTTGAGGTTCAAAAGGAATTCAAAAGTAAGTATGGTGTATACTAGCTTGAAAGAGCTCAAAGCTATCTCACTGGCTGTTGATATGGGTTGTCAACGAAAGAACCATGCCACAGCTATCACTGAGGGTACGTGGGGTTTGGACATACAAAGGCTAGTTTTTGACGATGAAACCCATTACGTTTATAAAAAGAATAAAAGATATCTTCTAATACTTCAATCAAATACTCCCTTGGTTGAAGTAACTTGGCCGATGTCCAAAAAGTCTTTTATCAAATGGAACAGGCTGTTGAACAACTCGCTTAGAGTCCAGAACCTCTCGAAGTTAAAATAAATTCACAGTTTGAGTAAATGGAAACGACTCTTGGCATAAGCCATTGATATGATATTGTAAAAACTGTTTGTGAATTTGCTCTGTGAATGAGTTTGTGAACTGGTGGAATGAATTTCAAAGGTTTGTCTCGAACTCAAGACTGAGTCTTCTCAATAAAAGGATTTTGTTGATAAGAAACTTCGATAACTTTGTAAGAGTTTTAGCGACTCTTGAAAAAACTTTGCATCACTTTGGAAGATGGATTCTCAACTTAATCAAGAAATTTTTTCACTAGGGAGAAAACAATGTTTTAAATCAAAATGCTCTCAATTTCTACTCAGTTGTTTGAATTAAAGTGAATTGGAGGAGCTCAGTCTCAAGCAAATGACACAGTCATGTCAAGTTGAAGAGCAAATTAAGTACTTAACATGGAAATGTGGATGAATAGTTCAGTCAACAAATAGACATGGTGGAAATTGAGGACTCTTACATTGAAATTGGAACATAGAGTGACAAACTTGTTACTGAGAATGAGCATTTGAAACAGACTTATAAACAACTTTATGACTCGATTAAACCAAAACGTGTTCAATCAAAAGAACAATGTGATGCGTTAATTAAACAAGTCAATATAAAGTCTGGGGAAATTTCTGATTTAAATGCAAAACCTTTCAGAACAAGGTTTTGTCATAGCAGCCCTAAAAAATGATTGTTAAGGAAACCTTAAGAAAAGCTGTTAGATAAGGATTGCTTTACTGTGACGCACTCTGTGATCCAAAAGTTCTAAGGATAATATGGACCAATCTACGCCAAATTGTTGAATTAAAAGGACTGCTACTCCTCGTATTTCAAAGCATACCCAGGAAGAAGCTTTGGTCCTTAGGGATATAGTCGAACATGTAAAAGCGAATTATCCTCAAGATTCACTTTTAGAGTCTGCCTTTAGGTATACCAAAGTCATTCAGGATTTGCTTTCACACATAAGTAGATCTTGCCCTAGCATCAACAATTTTGGTCCTCAATTAGTTGAGGTCACACCGAGGAAAACGGACAAGAAAGTTAGGTTTGCCGAATCACACACATCCACAGAAAACACAAAAACAGACTCGACTTCAAACATAGTTTCTAACAAGCGTGTGTTGCATTCTACAGGAGTAAGACTTTCTACTAGTGCTAGCGGATCACAGCCTTCAGGCAATACCAAGAATGATAGGATTCAGCAAACACCAAGTAGTAATTCGAAGAATAAAGTAGAAGCTCACCCTAGGAACGTTAAATCTAGTTTGAATAAAAGGAATGGCACTGTTAAAGTTAATGGGTCTGCGTCTGTGCAGAATTCCAAGAAACATGATAATTCTGATTATGTCTGTATTAACAGTGATGATTGCATGTCTTCTGATAATTTGTGTGTTTCTAATTCTATGAATGATGTGAATGAATTTTCGTGCTAAATTAAGAAGAGAAAAATCTAGAAGAGGATTGGAAACACAACAGGAAAGTGTTTCATATGATGTGGACATTTTTGTGACCTACCGGTCGGAACCTTTCACTATTGTAGAAATGATGCCCTTTAACTAGGATTACCACTACTAATGAAGTGCCTTCTAGGAAACCAATAGTTCTAGACTCTGAATCACCCAAACCTGTGGTTAAATTGGTATACTCAAGGAAACCTAGGAAGAATAAGAATACTGAGTCCGTTAGCAAAACTAAGGTTATAAAACCAATGTCTGCTAACAAACAGGAACCCAGTAAATCCTGGGGATCCACAAAAACCAATATTCCATCTACTTCTCTTAATGAATGCAGGTTGTCCAAATCGTTCCTCTTGGTATTTGGATTCGGTTGCTCGAAGCACATGACCGGAGATCGCTCTCAGCTCACCAATTTCATCAGTAAATTCTTGGGTACAGTCAAATTCGGAAATGATCAAGTTGCAAAGATAATAGGTTATGGAGACTATCAGATTGGGAATGTTACTATTTCAAGGGTTTATTACGTTGAAGGACTTGGGCATAATCTATTTTCTGTGGGACAATTCTGTGATTCCAATCTCGAAGTGGCTTTTCGTCAACACACATGTTCATTGCAATCTAGAAGGTGTTGATTATTGACGGGATCATCGAGGGATATCTTTATTACATTCTCACTTAGACTATGATGGGGGGGGAAAAAAATATTCCTCTCTTCCATTTGTCTATGTCAAAGGCATCTAAAACCCAAGTCCTGGTTATGTGCATTTTTTTTCCCCTCTGTCTTAATTCTCTACTTGAACTTTGGTGCTATTATTAATCTTGCAAGACATGGACTTGTCCGAGGTCTCCCTAAGCTCAAGTTGAAAAAGGATCACTTAGTTCTGCATGTGCATTAGGCATAAGTTCAAAGTAACCACACAAACCAAATCTGGGACACCCAATCAAAGTAAAAACTCTATATTATGGCAGCATATGGATCTGTGTGGGCCAATGCGTGTCGTGAGTGTCAATGGAAAGAAGTACATCCTCGTTATTGTCGACGACTACTTTCAATTTACATGGGTAAAATGTTTGCGATCAAAAGATGAAGCTCTAATTTTTATTATCAACTTCTTGAAGATGATCCAAGTACGGCTTAAGGAAACCGTTAGTCGCATCAGAACAAATAATGGAACTGAGTTTGTTAATCATACATTGCGTGAATATTATAAGAAGGTTGGCATCTCTCATGAAACAACAGTGGCACGCTCTCCACAGCAAAACGGTGTTGTTGAAAGACGAAATCGTACGCTAATTAAAGCAGCCCGCACTATGTTAATTTATGCAAAAGCTCCTTTATTTCTATGGGCTGAAGCGGTTGCCACAGCATGTTATACCAAAAATCGTTCCATGATACGTCGTCGTCACGGTAACACACCATACGAGCTTTTACATGACAAACCTCTCGATCTATCATATCTTCATGTGTTTGGAGCACTCTGCTACCCAACGAATGATTGCGAGAATTTGGGCAAGTTACAACCAAAGGCTGACATTGGTATTTTCATTGGCTATGCACCTACGAAGAAAGCATTCCAGATTTACAACAAATGTACCAGATGAATAATTGAGACCATTCATGTTGACTTTGATGAGCTGATCGCGATGGCTTCTGAACATAGCAGTTCAAGACCTGCACTTCATGATATGACCCCTGTAACAATCAGTTCAGGATTCGTGCCAAACCCTCCTCCTTCAACACCATTTATACCACCTTCGAGATCTGACTGGGATTTGTTGTTTCAACCAATGTTTGATGAGTCACTTAATCCCCTACCTTATGTTGATTTACAAGCACCAGAAGTCATTGCTCCTGTTCCTGAAGTAGTTGCACCTAAACATGATGTATCAACGGGCTCACCTTCCTCAACTACAGTTGATCAAGATGCACCATCACCAAGTAACTCTCATACAACATAAGAAACTCAAACTCTTATTATTTCTTATGATGTTGAAGAAGATAATCATGATATTGAAGTTGCACATATGGGTAATGATCCGTACTTTGGTATTCCAATTCCAGTTCTGATCAATCCTCATCATTAGATGTTATTCAAACAATTGTGCCTCCCGATCACCAAGTTTCTGAACACAATAGCAAATGGGCTAAGGATCACCCACTTAAGAATATAATCGGTGCTCTTGACAGATCAGTTTCCACACGACTACAACTCCATGAACAAGCCTTATTCTGCTACTATGATGCCTTTCTCACATCAGTCGAACCTAAGAACTACAAAGACGCATTAACTCAAGCATGTTGGATTGAAGCTATGCAAGAGGAACTTCATGAATTTGAACGTCTTGAAGTTTGGGAACTTGTTCCTCCTCCTGATAAAGCATTTGTCATCACTCTTAAGTGGATCTATAAGGTTAAGCTTGATGAGTTAGGAGGTATTCTGAAAAACAAGGCTCGGTTGGTCGCTCGTGGTTATCGTCAAGAAGAGGGAATCGATTTTGAAGAGTCCTTCGCTCCGGTTGCAAGATTAGAGGCTATACGAATTTTTCTAGCGTTTGCTGCTCATATGAACATGGTCATCTATCAAATGGATGTGAAGACTGCGTTTCTGAATGGTAATCTGCGGGAAGAGGTTTATGTTAGCCAACCGGACGGATTTGTGGATCCAGACAAACCTAACTACGTGTACAAGCTTAAGAAAGCTCTTTATGGGTTGAAACAAGCTCCACGCGCGTGGTATGATATGTTGTCTTCATTCCTGATATCCAATGACTTCTCAAAAGGCTCAGTGGATCCTACTCTGTTCATCCGTAGAGAAGGCAAGGAACTACTACTGGTACAAATCTATGTCGATGATATTATCTTTGCTGCATCTACTCCTGAACTTTGTGATCTATTCGCTAAAATCATGTGTTCAAAATTCAAGATGTCAATGATGGGTAAAATCTCATTTTTCTTAGGACTACAGATTTCTCAAAGTCCCAGAGGCATCTTCATAAACCAATCTAAATATGCTCTTGAATCACTAAAGAAATATGGCTTTGAATCTTGTGCCACAGTTGGATACTCCATGGTGGAGAAAAACCCAACTAGATGAGGAAAAAAGAAGTGAAATGTCAGTAGATCATCACACTAACTGTGGTATGATTGGTCACCCTTCCATATCTACACAGCCAGTATAACCTGACCTACAATTGCTATATGCATGTGAGCCCGGTCTCAGGCATAGGCCTAACCAAAAAGTACTTAAATAGGTAAAAAGTGGATCTTTCGTATATAAAATGAACCATACATCATGTTCATTGGTATCCAAGGTGATTCACCCATGCACTAACAGCATTTGACCAGATGCGAAAATCATGCCTGGTTGTCAAGACACAACGCCGTTCACATCTGGAAGTAAAAACATTTGTGGGTGATAGACTTGTGAGCTGTTCGTCTAAAAGGCATAAAAGTGCTGCGATATCCAGTACGAAAGCTGAATATATTGCTTTGTTTCGGCTGTTTTTTGCTCCAAGTCCTTGGATTGAGGATTCATAACTTTCCGATTATGGGGGATTTTGGAGATTCAATTAAATTCCAATGTACTATGATAACAAAATCGCTATTGCCTTATGCTGCAATAGTGTTCAACATTCCAGATCCAAGCATATAGACATCAGATTTCACTTCATCAAGGAGCATGTTGAAAATGGTGTGATCAAACTTTACTTTGTCATAAACGGAGTAATCAATTTGGCGGACATCTTCACTAAAGCTCTTGGCCGAGAAAGAATTGAATTTCTAATCAACAAGCTGGGTATGCGAAGTTTTACGCCGGAGACTCTGAAAAATTGGCAGATTACGCTGATTAATAGCGGTTGTAACCTATTTGAATATCCGGTTTGTATCGTATTATTAATATATCTCAGAAAACCCAAAAAATATTTTTCTTTTTAATATAAATTTCAAAAACAAAATACAAAATTAAAAAATGAGAAAAATTTAAAAAGAAGTTTTCAAATGGCATGTCTTCTGAAAATCGATAACCATTTATGGTCCTTAGAAATGTCATTCACAATGATACGACTGTAAATAAGTTCGAGTCCATAAAAAAAAAAAAAGAAGAAGTAACAAATGTTTTTCAAAACATTCCAAATGGCTTGCAATTATTTCAGATAGTAACCCCTTTTCACATTGAGGAAAACATGTCGTCAAAAGACAGTTGTTTCTAACAAAGGGAGTTTTATTCTCGGGCATGGTCCCTACTCTAGACCATTGAAAAAGCTTGTGATAACTTTGCAACACAAGACACTTGCTTCCTATATTCGCATGAGGTAACTTTTCAGTGGCCTTATGTGTTAAAATAAGAGAAATTCTTATTTATAATTGTAAAAAGTGTCCTTCAAAATGAATCGTTGTTTTCCATAATCATAAAAAGAGTTTTTAAAAGACATATCGACCGGCTCAAATAAAAGACAACAGCTCTTTAATATAAACGGGTCATTATTTGAAGGGTAGAAATCGTCATCAAACAATCTTTTAAAATGGTCTTTCAAATTAAGTCACGGAATAAATGGATAAAGTTTTTGATAATGACGGATAACAATTTCAAGGGGAGTTAATTTATATTAACTTCAAGTGCTGTTTATATGTACAATTTGTTTAAATCTTTATGACTAAGAGACTATTAATTTAATTCCGGCTTTAAACTACAGACGATCAATATTGCCAACACCTCATAATTTGTAAAAGACTAGAATGCTTGAAATACTTGTCATGAGTTTTAAAAATGCCTTGAAGTTGATTCTCACGGAATAGAATTTAAGCTTATTAATTCTTCAAACATGATCTCGAATATGAAATGTGTAATAAGGTTTATGCATGATTCCGACGTGTCAAACCACAAGGGGAAGAGTAGATTTATACTTGATAGTGTCCTTTGCCTCTTTTGATTTTAGCTTCTTTTTTGTATTTTGAGTTAGCTTCTTTGATTTTAGGCTGTTTTGTAATCTTCAAGGGTGCACTATTTCAATCACATGGTGGAAGAGAACATCACGTCATTAGCCGATTATGCATTATTTGGAGTCCAATAAGGTAAGTGTTTAGGAGTATAATTATTTAAAACGTGAGAAGAATTCTTTCTAAAATTAATAAGATTCAATTAGTGGTCTTGCCTAACCGTTCAATCACTAATAAGCTTATTCTTTAAAATGAGTAAAATATTTGATAAAAGAGTACATACAAAGGATGATGATTCCTTTAAATAGTCATATCCTGCAGGAAGAAATGTCTAACATTTGGACTAGTTACTTAGGTGTTATCAATTTCAACTACTAGAAGGGAAAAAATTGTGACATCCGGACTTAGTTGACTTTAGTTGTTTACAATTTATATCATCAACTATCATGTAAGTAGGAATTACAACATCCGTGACTAAATGACTTTGGTGTTGCGATTTCCAGTTATTTGTTTTCTTCTGATACTGGGCTTTATACATCAAGACTGCTTGATGGGTAGTTGGCAAGAAAGTTTCTGAATCTACTCCAAGAAAGGATTTGCTGGTTAGGGGGAAGCAAGAGACAACTTCAACACCGACACACCACCCACACAAGCTCAAGTTACATAATGTATCGAATTTTGATTCATACTTGAAGATTGAAGCAAAGACTTTCGTAACATGGAAGAAAGTAGAAGCAATGAGCCGAAGAGTGCTAGGGACAAGAAAAGATCAGATTAGCAACTTTTTGAAAGAAAGAATGTTAATGAGGAGCTTAGAAAAGTTTGTTGGTGGGAGATTATACGAAGGAGGCCTATGGCTACGATAAAGGACCATGTGATTTCATCATATGATGTTCTCATCATTCAGGTCAAATCTTCGTATATAATAAACATGTGAATATGTTAATAACTAGTGTAGATTTTTTTTGTGAAAAATAAGATGTGCTCGAGTATAAATTTTACAAGAATTTCTTAGTAAATTCAAAATCTTTCAAATAATTATACTCGGCACCATCTTATAAGCCCTCAAAAGTTGAGGGGGAGCAATAATATGTTCCATTTTGCTAGAATACATCATTTTGTACCCGAACGGTTAATCAATTGATATCTAAAATATCAAGGGTATACATTTTGGATAAGGGGTGAAAATATGATTAACCTGGACTTAATGTATATTGACAGAAGTAATCAATTAAAATGGACTCGATGCACCCACAACATAGACATTTACAACGATTACGAGCACATTTTAAGGGGATGCTTTATTGATGATTTAAAATGATTCAAAGTGTAAACCTTTTGATATTATATCAAACACTTTTGAAATGGAATTTTTCAATGAATTTTGTTTTGTAATGGTTATTGAATACACCTAAATGACCGACCAAGTACTTAATAATATTTATGGATTATAAGGTGGTTAGTTAAGGTATTCAAATCCCATGATTCCAGCCAGAACCAGAGGGATCTACCCAGGTGATATCCACTAGTTAGGTAGAAGTCCTTAGTATGATTAAAAAGGAGAAAAAGAGAGAATTGAGAATAATACCGACTGAGATGAGCAACACTGGAACAAACCCAACAAGGTGTTTAGTATTATTAAGACTTGTGTAAGCATTAGAAGTGGTTGAAGTAAATGAAAAAGTAATGAAAGGATAAAGGGTGAAAAGAAAGATGCCCTCCATACACTTATGCAAAAAACCGGGGTCAATACCTATGCTTTCAGAAACACGTAGGTGGTTTTCTAACATTGAAGACATTCATGGACCACAGTGACGCAATGTCCACAAACCCCTCCCAGCCAATCAAAGTCCGAAAAGACTTTTTGGTTTCAAAACTCACAGAGATACACTCAATTAATTTGACTTTCTACTCCGAGTTTAGTTGATATTGAAAAGGTGCACTCAGCGTCCAGCCCTCCGATCACTAAAATTAAAAGTGCACTATTGAGTCTAGAGCCAAAAGAGATCATCTATAAATCTCATTGGGACACTTGTTTGATTATGCTTGCTAAGTCACACAATGTGAATTACAAGACACATATTAAGAGTCCACGACATTATCCTGTATTTGCCAGAACATCAGATGAATTCATTCACAATGAAGAGGAAAATCCTCGCTTGAGCCCAACATCAAACAAGCTCATGGAAGTAAATGTGCATTTCTTTATGAATCAAACCTGTGACAACGTGGAAAGGAGAAACGATGGTGCGATCTATAAGAATCAAACTTGTTCCAGGATATAGATTGACGATTGATGAAGAATTTTAAAAATGATTAACACTCACGATGTGTCACAAAA
This sequence comes from Tanacetum coccineum, assembly GCA_026074375.1. Lineage (NCBI taxonomy): Eukaryota > Viridiplantae > Streptophyta > Magnoliopsida > Asterales > Asteraceae > Tanacetum > Tanacetum coccineum. The sequence goes on from BQNB010080302.1 coordinate 15,099, forward strand.
ACACTTTAGCAATTGACACGTTGATAGAGTTTATTCAAATTAATTTTCTATATCAATCGGTGAGATAGAAACATCACTGGTTTACTCTTATCAGTAGCTGTCTGCGTTTGGAGACTTCCGATAATAGAAACATGCTGAGTACGATGAATCAAATACTTATGAATTAGAAATGAATCAATCTACAGTCTGTGAAATCCTATCAAGAAGATTATTCTTAATTGAATCTATCTGATCACAGGTCAATCCTCACGAATTGAAGTTTACTCCAAACCAAACCCTGGGTGAATACAAGCCATATTCATCCCCCTCTTTATTGCAAATGTTTTATAGTAGGCTATTTAAAGATGGTGTTGGAGGTTTCCTGATTATCCATCTGGCTCACAAGATCCATAGCCACAATGCGCATACCACGACCGACAAACAATAAAGACACACAGAAAGCTCAAGTACATTTTCACGACTTCCTCTACCCTGAATACCGTATTTCTTACTTGAAGTAAATAAGAATTAAAGTTCAAAGAATTCAAAGAATTTTGCTGTCACTCTGATACGAACGTCCTTTCTCGAAGTGACGAAATGTTTACAGTAAAGTTAAAGAATTTCAAGAAAGATGCAACATTAAAGCTTTTCAAGTCAACAAATCAAGAAAGGTATGAGCATGTCGGTCCAGAAGTCACAAGTTACACAAGATGGCAAGATTCATAAAGATAGCGACGAGATTACGCTTGGTTGATGATCTCAAGATGCTCAAGATCACATTCTATCATACAAATCAAGATAAAGGAACAAGCTCAAGCCTAAAGTCAAATATCACTACATCATATTCACAAGACAAGAAAAGGAAGAAGTCTGCGAGCACAAGAATGAAGACCTTCATAGTATGATAGGTTTAAGTTTTTGTAACATGAAGTGACCTCCCTTAGGGGGAGATTGTTAGGAATACAAAATTCCTAGAAAAGTCTCTGTCACTTCATAGATATCATAAGATAGCTCGTCAAGTAATATTTGAAAACTTACATAGGTAACTAGTCCAAGGTCCATGGAAAGCCCATGTAACCAAGGTCCATGTCCACCTCATGTAAGTATAAATACCCTCTCCACACATGGAGAGGGTGTTGGTTCTCTTTGTATTTCACACATAGTTCAATCAACCATTCCATGTTTTCCATTTTACTTTCTCTCTCAACTTTCTTTCTCTAGTTCATCTTTTGTGTGAAATGAGTTTTCTTCATACAGTTTCTACTGTTACAATTTTTATATAACAACTTTTATAAAAACGCTTTTTATCGTAATCTTGCAAAAATCATAACTCCTTCGTTATAGCTTCGTTTTTTGAGTTCTTTATATGGTTGAATTCCTTATGAAATGTACTATCATAATAAAATACTACCAAAATTTATAAAAAATTTAATTGTTACAGAATATTAAAACAGTTCGTATATAAAGTGTATAAAATTTATTTTATAAACTTTTAACATAATTAATTTATTACAAGTCCACTAATTTAATTAATAACACATCTTCCATATATTATATTTCCAAATAAAATGTCCTCAACACTTATTTATTTATAAACTTTATAAATAAACTTATAACAAATAAATTCATAAATTAATTCTATAATTTAACCAATACTTATATAAAGTATATTCTTGCCACGTTTTTAACATATTGTGCACATTGTTCTAATCATGGAAAATATAGAAGTTGAATGTGTTCAAGCTCATATTAGTAGATTTTGTTAACTCTTACTAAAATAAAACCTAGATGTGTGATTAACATATAAAGCATTATATGAAACTCATGAAAAATTGAAGCATATTAATTAAAAATATTAGGGTTTTTTTAGGACCTCTAATGCAGATGGTTTTTATGACCTTATGAATATGGATACACAAGATCAAAACCAAGTATTCACCCCTAAATACTGTTCATGAAGAAGCCCTCTAATTAACTTGCAATGAACCCCTAGTTCTTCCTTTCTTGGATTAACCCTTGTTTTAGTATTACCACACAAGCTTTCGAATGCACATTAGATATCACTAATAACAATAGCAGTACCGTTGTATCTTGGAAAAATAAAAAAACTATGAAATATTTTGGTGTTGGTGTGTGTGTCCCGTTTAGGTATCTTTGAGGGAGAATGCCAAGTGGATATTATTGATTTCTGCTCTGCAATGAATGATAAGTGTGTTGTTTGAGGTTAACTTCATGTTCTAATATCATAAAACCATCCTGTGTTTGTAGCCTTTGTACGTCGTCATTTATGTTACTAAGATTATGTTTAGTGTTGAGTACGCGTTGTGCTTTTACTTTCAAAAGTGCATTTAATAGTTTAAATATCGCGTTTAGCTAAAAAGATCGCTATTCAACGTATAAAGGGCATCAAGACTATTAAATGTTTACATCAAGCAGTGTTAATAGTTATTTGGAGGATTAATGTAATTAACTATGGATCATGTTTATTTTTATTGGTTACGTAAAGTGTTTACGTTTCACGATAGAAAACACGTTTAAGGGTAATGCGTGGAACACTCCATAAAACTTTTTATGCTTCTCCAAATAGACCATTTTTATTACCTATATACCTCCAAAAGTTTTATAAAAATTGCGACCCATATGTACTCAGTACTTATGCTGATATTTTTCCTCAAAGAAAATATAAACCGAATACATACACTTGGAAAATTATATATCACCTTTTAATGTTAAAAGTTACAACTTTGTAATCTGTTCGAAATAATGTTTGATATTTCTTAAAGAAAATGCAAAAAACCAATCATGTATACACCTTCTCCCGCCCTTATTCTGTGTTGTTTTTTTTTTTGTTTTGTTTTAATTTTTTTTTTTAGTTTTTTTTTCTTTTTTTTTTTTTGTTTTTTTTAGTTATTTGTATTTGTATTTTATTTTTTTTTTTTTTTTTTTATTTTTTTCTTTTGATAGGCTAAAATGAGGTCTTAGGGGGACCAGAGCACACAAAACACAAAAATTGCAACTTGACCTTGTGTATAACACAACTGATTAAGCCTTATGTCTTTTTGACCAAAGAATTTCCCTAATTCCCTCAATAGTGTCTAAGACTTTCATATGTGATCTCTTGACTAGTCTTAGGCTATATAATACATACACAAGTAACAAAATACACACACATACTCATTTTCTTAGTAAAAATTCACACATACTCTCCCTTTTGGTCTCGCCTCACCCACGGCTCACCTCAAACACCATAAACAGCCCATACAAAACTCATTTACAACATTTACAAACATTACTACATAATTTATAAGATAAGGTGTTCAGAAGGCTTGGTTAAGCATTTCCAAGTGTTAAAGCAAGAAGGTTCAAGATTAGGGTTTTACTTGAAATTAGGGTTTTCAAGGTGTTGTAAGCTTGGGTTTGTCATCTAAACTAGGGTTTAGATTGTGTTGTTCATCACCACACTTTATATTAAGGTTACCTAAAAACCTTAATCTCTTTACTTTCATGATTTTATGCGTACATAATGTGTGTATAGTTAATCACCTTGCTTATGATTTGTTACACTTGCTTATGATTTGTTACACTTTTAAATATGACATATGAATGTTAATATCATGTTATAATGGATGTATAAGTAATATACAAGTGTGGGTTATCTATAAAAAGCTTATATAAACTAGTTATCTAAAAAGTATACTTAATAAGGTTCATGAATAAATAAGTATCACATTTGGATCTTGTGATTCTTGGACAATATATGGAAAAATCATGGACTAGGGACCCTAAGGATGTAATACATGTGATAATAAGTGTGGTAATAGACTTGTAACAAAGTGGTTAAGCTAAAAAGTTATAAAAACAAGTTTTAAACACATTTCATCAAATACTTCAAAACTTTCTGTTTTAATTCGAAAATAAATGTATTTATTTTATATTTTTATAAAATACTACATGTCATGAGGATTCCAACCATATAAGAAACTTAAAAATCCGCTTTATACGTTAATAAACGGGTTAATAAAAGAAATTTTATAAAACAAGTTACAAAATCCTTCTGATATATAAAATGGGATATTTTTCTCAGATAGTACATATTTTTAGGATTCCAAAACATTAAGAATCAAAATTTTTGGATCGATAACGAAGGAGTTATGAATTTCACAAGTTTACGATATTATATAACTTTATATAAATAATTTTATAAAAGTTACTGTTCATATCAGAGATGTATATTTTGAAAACATCATTAATTAGAAAGAACTTTTAGTTATGAAGAAGTACTCGAAAGAATCACTAAAAACGAAGTTAAAACGAATAAAATATGACATTTACGAGTTTACGACGACAAATTTTATAAAAGTATATGAACTTAAAAACCACTATTCACAAGAGGACTCAAAATTTGAATTTGTAATATTTTGATACATCGTCTTAATACGAAAGCATGGACATAAGAAATGGACTTAAAACGATAAAGTTACGTCGTTTTTACTAAAGTGGTATTCATAAACGTTTTACTTTATAAACATGATTTCACAAATGAAATTAGATGGTGATGTAGCTATATAGAATTGTATATGGTATTAGTTAATCAAAGTGCATAGTACTTATACGACCTAAACTTAATTTGGTTGCATTCGATGTTTATCTGACGCATTTTTTATGATATAATTGATATTTATTTACTCGAGGTGAGTTCATAGCCCCACGTTTTATATTTGAATGATTTACAAGTTTTGAGGTGAGAAACATATGCATATTTTACAATTGGACGCAAGTGGACATTTTACATTACGATTACGTGTTTGCCTAAGTAGCGATAACCCTCTGAGCCCATTATCATGAACTGTCAATTACTGTTGTGAGCACGAATGTTATAAATAGATCTATTTGGGATTGACATTCCCGTTCGGGTGAGTCATACAAACTATGCCGGTTTGCCGGACAACGAAAGTATACAATGTCGGACATTTGATGTTTCGGGTTAGAACATCATCACGGGCAATGTTGGCAATTTATATTGTAATTCATACATGTCGAGCTTCAGTGTCATGAGCTTAGGGAAATGTAATCACACTTTATGATGTTTGCATCTGTTGCATTATCATGGGGAAAATCTTGTGGTCCTACATTATACATTTTACAAACCTATGAATTCACCAAC
>BQNB010080303.1:0-27141 GCA_026074375.1 Tanacetum coccineum
TGAATGTATATATACCGATGTGACTACCTCTGTTGATGGCGTTCGTACAAAAGATGCTAATGCAGGTAATGTCAGTTCTGCAGGTTTATTGAATTTATGTGTTGTTTCACTACTGACATCTTTCACAGCGTCTTATTAATGTTTGGTTTGTCATGAAAATGCAGGAATCAACAAAGCGGATATTCCTATTGTGCAAGAATTGTGTGACATGAAATATCCTAGGAAGCAGTGGCGACGGGAGTCGAATTAATGCTTTTATTTGTGGGAGGAGACAAGAATGGTCATAAAGAAATTGGTGGAAGATGTAAATCCGAATTTTCTAGCGGCTATTATTAGTTTGTGCGTGAGTCACTTCTGACTTTGTATTAGCCACTTCTCATTTTGTATTTATATCATTACACTAAAATTGATTTGAGTAAGTTAAATGTAGTTCACTGATTATACGAAACATTTGTGAGGCAATGTTTTAAGTCTACCTTTTCTTAACAAGTTGTGTGAGAAAGTACATTTAAAAGAGAGCTTAAACCCACATTGTTTTAAAATGACACATTTTTACAATCTAATCATCTATTTCACAAATTTTATCTCACATGTCTCCAATTAAATATAAACCTACAATCTCTAGATTGACGATTGACTCAGATATTGCTAGGCTAAGACACCAAAAGGCCTTTGGTGATTCTTAGATTAGTTGAGTGCTTACTGATAAGTAGACTTCGCATGAATAATGAGTAGCTAACTTTTGTTGTACCTTTTTTATATTGTAATGGGACTAATATACGGTTTTGTCGGAGAGTTGTGCAAGGTCGTGACATGATTGGGCGTGCTAGGACCAGAACAGGAAAGACTCTTGCTTTTGGCATCCCTATCATGGATAAGACCATTCAATATAATAAGAAGCATGGGTGCGAGACATTGCTTTTGTTGTTAAGAACTTCTGTTTCTAAGTAGTACTTTAGTTGTTTCTAAAATCTATGTATTTACATATTTTAGGCGAATTATAACAGAAGGGAAAGGAATCCGTTAGCGATTGTTATGGCTCCTATTAAACAGCTTGCTCGCTAAGTTGGAAAGGAGTTCTACGAGTCTGCACCCGAATTAGATACTCTTTGTGTATATGGTGGTTCAGCTATTCAGCGCTACATGAGTACTCTTGACCGCGGTGTTGATGTGACTGTGGGCACCCCGGACGTGTTATTCATTTGCTCAAAAGGAGGGGCTTTGAATTTATCTGAAGTTAAGTTTGCTATTCTATATGAAGCTGATTAGATGCTTAATGTTTGTTTTACTGAACATATTGTTATGAAAGTTAACTTGAGTATATGAGATTGTTATTATATGTGTATTTGAGATCATACTGATGCAAATATTTTGATTATAGGTGGGTGATTCAGACCAAAAGTTGGCTCATGGAATTACGCCGCGGCAATCTGATATGACAGAAACAAATGCTTTGGCAACAGAAGTAGAATACCTTCTGATTTACAAGTTTTCATATCGAGGTAAAAGGTTATCTTCTCCATTAGAGGTGAATCCGTTTTTTATATGTCAAATGTAGCAAAATGGGCAGGGAAGGTAAGAGGTGAAAGCAAGTACAGAATCACAGAAAAGACACAACAGACGCAACTATCGGCGCGGCTCTGAATCTAGGTTTATGTAACAGACACCATTTTATATAAAACAACCTGTCTTGTTTTATGTTAATAATTTGGTGTGCTAATATCATGTTGAACCTTTGTTTAATTTTTGTTATGTTCGTTCTTTTTATTATGCTCGGCTAAATCTTTATGTTCGTTCTTTTGTTATGTTCCAGAATTCGCTTTAGTATGCATTATCAGGTTGTTCTAGGTTGTTCTGTAAGCTTTAGAATAGCAAATAGTGCTAACCCAATGTCAACAACGATAAAACTGCATATACATTACTGATGTTTTCATTTTATTAAATTACTTGTAGGTACCGTGGAGTAATGAGCGTCCGTTAGAGAACAAAGAATTGAACGCGATCATTGGCGCATGGTTTACATTGTGGCGAGATTAGACCTAGATAATTAAGTTGAATTCTAGTGTTTTTCTTTATAGTTATTTGTTGAATTCTAGTGATTTAATTTGATTTGAATTTTGTATTTGCTTTATGTTAAGCTGAAATGAAAGTTGTCTTTATTTACTTTAATTTGTTGATTTTGACATTTTTGGTCCATCTAACTCAGTTTATATATATTTGCTGTATTTATATTTCTTTATTTTGGTGGGTTAAATTTGTAAATTTTGGAATTTATTAAAGAATTCCAATTTTTTTTAAATGATTAAAAAAAAGACAGGTTTTGAGATAAAAACATATCTTTTTAATCTATATAAAGACTGGTTGGATGTTGTTATAAAGACATGTTTCGGGAGAACCAGTATGGAGACCAATTGTTAAGGAGACCATTTCTTAAGGAGAGAACCGGTGTCGATTCTTCTTATAGAGACTGGTTGCATAACCGGTTTTCATATGTTTCGATCATGGAGATACCCCCCCCCCCTCGGAGAGTGGTTCCAAAACCACTCTTTATGGGCTATTTTGACCAGTTTCTATGGCGTTTTTTGTAGTAGTGCGTATAAATCGCCTGTTGTAAAGGGACTTGTATAAATCGCCTATAGTAACAATACGTATAAATCGCCTATGCAAAGTTACGTATAAATCGCTTGTGTTAACGGGACTTGTATAAATTGCCTTCACAACCTATACGTATAAATCGCCCGTGGTAACAATATGTATAAATCGCCTATGGAACAAACGTATAAATCACCTTAACAAGGAACTACGTATAATTCGCCTATGTAGCACGTATAAATCGCCCAAAACACTACGAAACTCAAAAAACAAAAATCTTAAAAAGACTCATTTTTGACGTTTTTACCCGATTTTTCTTGTACTTCTTACCTATCTAAGACTATTAGAACCTTAAAAACACAAACTTTAACGTTTTTGACACGAAAAATTTGAAATCAAGATTCTTGGTTCAAAACCCTCTTTTTAACCAAAAAGACTCAAAAAGATGATATTTTTATGGTTTTTGAAAGATTTTCTTGTACTTCTAGTCTATACTATGATAACTAAGAAAGAAAGTTAAAAGCTTTATGGTTTTTAAACCCTCAAAAAGTGAAAACTCTTTGATGGATTCGAACCAAAACTCACGCACAAAAGGGTATAAAAACGCACACAAAACCTTCACAAACACCCCATGGCTCTTGATACCAATTGTAGAATATCTTAACACATGTATGGAAGGATTCACTTTAGGTTTTAGAGAGGGAAAAAGATGGTTGGATGAACACTTAGAGAGAGAGAGAGTAAAAAGGATAATATTAGCTTAGTGTAATGTGAGAAATGAACAACTAACACCCTCTCCATGTGTGGAGAGGGTTTATATATGACTTACAATGGCCGGATATAGACCCTTAGTAGGCTTAGTGGCTGACACTTTTTCGTATTTCTAACAATGCCACTTCACCTATCTAACTTACCTTTCACCATTTCATCTCTACCATTCATTTTAAGTATGATGAAGAGGCTATTTTCTATCACATCAACATCACCTCATACCAACTCACACATAACTCATTCTTAATATTAGAGGAATACCCAAAATACCCTTGTCTGATAGTTCTTTTCGCTCTTTTCGATATCGGACAAACAAAAGTCTTTTAACTACTTCACAAACGCTTTTATCAAATGGCTATTTGAGTTGGTTGACCTTGAGTATAAGAATGATTGAAAGGTCATAGCGTGAAGTACAATTGGGGGTTTAACAAGTGTGGGTATTTAAAACGCCAAAGTCCCTAAGAAAATAATTCAGGAATCTGGCGCTGGCCACGTGCTGACGCGTGGGCAACGCGTCACTCGCGAATTATTTTCTCAAGTTTGGGACTCTTGGCCTATAAATACCCATCCTTAGCCTTTTTATTCCTCACCTCTTGAAAACATTCTTTCCTCTCCTTTCTCTTCTATAATCCTCTAAGTCTAACATAAGTCTAACACCTCTTGTATTCTTAATCTTCTCCTCTATCATTCTATTAAAGAACACATCTCCGTAAGAGAGACACACAAGTACCTTATCCACACTTGTGTATTATAAGTCGAGGGTCTTCTTTCTCATACCCTTTCTTTAGAATCGAGTCTCTAGGTTAGGTGAGGACTTGGTTTAACTATCTATCATTCAATCAATCGAGTTGTAAGGGAAGTCTTGTATCCGAGGGATCAAGCGTAGATTATTAGGGATCTAGTTAGGATTTGGTAAGCTTCCAAGGGAAAGTCTTTAGTGGTTATAGGTTAAGTCGAATCACGGGTTCTTAGGGGTGGATGCCAAGGGCGGAATACCATAGGTAGTAACTCTTCTTCGTAAGCGCCGATCTTTGTGCATATCGGTGGAGTTAAATTGTAATACAATTTGTAGTCGACCATAAGGATTATACTAGGAATAGTATAGGTGTCATGGATTCACAACTGAACGTACGGAAGGACTAAACCCCCTTCCCAAACCAGTATATATCGTGGCCCCTCTCTCTCTCTATATCTCTCTTTTTATCTCCATTGACTTATTGTCTCTTTGCTAAATAGATCATTACACCACTCGGTTCTTTCGAGACTTGAAGTTTTATAAACTTTGAAGAAGTTAAGAAAACCGTATTCACCCCCTTTACTGTTCTACAAAAGGAACAATGGTAATACTAATTGGAACAATGGCAGTATGAATAATGCAAATGGTAATAATGGGAATAGAGGAAATTACAACAATTTGGTGTGTAAGAATTGTGGCTTGAAAGGTCACACTATTGAAAGGTGTTTTGAGATCATTGGTTACCCACCTAGTTTTAAGAGAAATCCTAATTTGAAACTTGCTAATAATTTTAACAACAACAGAAGTAACAATGTTGATAACAAAGAAACTTTTATGGGTAACAATGAAATCAAAACTTCTGCTGGTACTTTGTCTTTTAATAATGAGCAGGTTTTGAAACTCATGAGTCTACTAAATGATAATTCTGGGTCCACTACCCATGCCAGTATGGCAGGTAGTGGTTCTTGTTCATTCTTTAATTGAAATGTGTTTTTAATAAGCATTTCTATAAGTTTTGCTATGCTGATGTTACATTAAATGGAGTTAATTATCACTTTAGGTGGATAATCGACTCAGGGCTAATTAACATATGACCAATATCACTAAAAATATGATACATCTTGTTGACATTTCTGATCTTAAACTTACTGTTGGTCATCCAAATGGTACTTTGGCCAAGATTACTCATATTGGAAATCTCAAATTAAATAATAGTGTTGTCTTATTTGATGTCTTAGTTGTTCTTGAATACTATGTTAGCCTTTTGTTTGTGCATAAGCTTATTAAGGATAGTAAGCTGAGTGTCTCTTTTGATGAAACTAAATGTTTCATTCAGGATTTAAAAAAGGAGAAAGTTCCGGGGACTGGTAGTGAATCTGTTGGTCTATATATGTTTGATGTCGATTATGATAAGTTTGTTGTTAGTAATCAAAGTAAGTTTTTGGTCTGTCATGTTTCTAAAGAAGTTTGGCATAATAGGTTGGGTCACCCTGCTAATCAGGTCTTAAAATTACTAAAAAAACTCTTTAAATTTGTCTAATATTGATCACAATAGTCCTTGTGAAGTCTGCCATAAGGCAAAACAAACTAGAGACCCTTTTCCTATTAGTGAACACAAATCTACTTGTCTTGGTGAACTTATTCACTTAGATGTTTGGGGTCCTTATAGAGTGATTAGCAGGGAGGGTTTTAGATATTTCTTGACTATTGTCGATGACTTCAGCAGATCTATCTGGGTGTATTTGCTTAAAACCAAGGATGAGGTTTATAGTATGTTTATAAAACTTTACAAATTAATTTTAACTCAATTTGAAAAGAAAATTAAGATTGTAAGATCTGATAATGGAACTGAGTTTGTGAATCAAAAAATGAATGAATTTTTTAATACTATGGGCATTGTGCATCAAACATCTTATGCTTATACACCTCAACAGAATGGCATTGCTGAAAAGAAACATAGACACCAGCTAAATGTAGCTAGGAGTCTTATGTTTTAATGGATGATTTCTCTTAGTTTTTGGACTGAATGTGTTTTAACTACCACTTATTTGATTAATAGGCTTCCTTCCTCAGTTTTAAATTGTAAATCTCCATTTTCTTTGGTATATGGTAGGGAATCAAATCTTTCTCATTTAAGGAGTTTTTGGTGTCTGTGTTTTGCTGCAGTGGTTAAGGGGTCTGATATATTTTCTTAGAAATCTAAAAGGTGTTTTCTTATTGGGTATGCTAGTGGTAAAAAAGCACACAAACTATTTAGTCTTGAAAATAGAAGTGTTTTGTATTATAGGGATGTGAAATTCTATGAAACTGTATTTCTATTTAAAATGAGTGTTGATGAATCTGTAAAAGAACACACTGAGGTTTCTACTTTAAATTTCTTTAACCACTTTGAGTCTGAACCAGTTTCTAAAACTCCTTTAAGTCTTAACGATGATGAGGAAGGATCACCTAATAAAGATGGCAGGGTGTATCAACCAGTGCTTGGTTCTACTATAGAGCAACCTGGACATGATGGTGACCACCCTGTAACTCTTTTAGATGAACAAAATACTTCTAAGGGCAATGTTGGTATTAATCAAGAGGTTCCTGTTTTTCAAAATGATTTGCCTAATGTAACTGAGAAAGTTGGTCCTAGAAGGTCTCAAAGACCTTTTAAATTACCTACTAGATTGAATGAGTTTGTTCTTGATGATAAAGTTAAGTATGGTCTGCATAGATATGCTAATCATTCTTTCTTAAATCTTGAAAATTATTGTTTTGTTTCTAATCTGAATAAATGTAATAAACCTCCCTCTTATGAGGAAGCTGTGAAAGATGTTAATTGGGTTAATGCCATGAATGAGGAAATGCATGCTTTGTATGAAAATAAAACCTGGACTATGATTGATCTTCCTTATGACAAAAAACCTATTGGTTCTAAGTGGGTTTTTAAGATAAAATATAAGTTCAATGGTGAAGTTGAGAGGTATAAGGCTAGATTAGTAGCTAAGGGGTTTAGTCAAAAGGAAGGTATATACTATGAAAAAACATTTAGTCTTGTGGTTAAAATGAGTACTGTAAGAGGTCTGATAAATCTTGCAGTCCAAAAGGATTGGAAAATTTATCAAATGGATGTTAATAACACATTTCTTTATGGTGATTTGAATGAGGAAGTTTACATGTTTCCTCCACCAGGGTTTTTTAATAATAATGAATCTAAGGTTTGTAAACTTGAAAAAAGTTTATATGGTCTGAAGCAGGCTCCTAGACAATGGAATCATAAGTTGTCTGTAGCCGTGCTTGAGGCAAGTTTTACTCAATGTCAAAATGATCATTCTTTGTTTATAAAGAACAAAGAAACCGTGTCTTTGTACTTGCTTGTCTATGTAGATGATTTGGTCATTACTATGGCTGTAAATGAACCGGACGAACACGAATGGAGCCTTGTTCATGTTCGTTCATTTAATTTTAGCCGGACAAATAAACAAACACGGTCACTTAAACGAACGAATTTTCTTGTTCATGTTTGTTCATTAAGAAATATGGTTGTTCATGTTCGTTTATGTTCGTTCATTAAGACACTACACGAACATAAACGAACGAACATACACGATCAAACGTAAATAAATATAAAATGTACAAAAATATACACAATGTTGTGTTTTATTAGTGTTGTCTTGTTTAAGTAAAGCAAATTTAAAACTACATAACAAAAAGATATGATAGACGAACATAAACATATATATGATCATAAACGAACGAATAACCAGACGTTCACGAACATAAATAAACGGACAAGACTTTGTTCATGTTCGTTCATTTAACTAAACGAACGTAAAATGTTGTTCATGTTCGTTCATTTAATAAATAAACGAATATAAACGAACTTTTTACCGAACGGTTCATGAATGTTCACTGAACGTTCAGTTCATTTACAGCCCTAGTCATTACTGGAAGTAATGTGAATGAAATTGAGAAGTTTAAAAGTTTCTTGAACAATAAGTTTAAGATTAAGGACCTAGGAATTGAAGTTCTAAAAACTGCTACTGGTTTGTGTTTAAATCAAAAAAAGTATTGTTTAGAATTACTTCATGAGTTTGGTTTATTGGCATATGACTCCTTTGCCTGAAAATATTGTGCTTACTTGTAAGAAGTCTGATGTTGATAAGTTTCTTTCTAACATAACTAACTATCAAAAACCTGTTGGAAAGTTGATTTATTTAACACATACAAGGCCTGATATATCTTATTCTGTCCACTATCTAAGTCAGCATATGCATGCTCCTTTAAAATATCACTTTGTTATTGCCATGAGAGTTCTTAAGTATCTGAAACTTGCTCGTGATCTTGGTGTGAATTTTTTATGAAGAAAAGTGATTGTTTAATCATTGCTTTTTCTGATTCTGACTGGGCTAAGTGTCCTGTTACTAGAAGATCTGTCTTAGGGTATTGTGTTTCCATAAATAGTAATCTTGTTTTTTGGAAGAGTAAAAGGCAAGCTACTCTTTCTACGTCCTCAGCTGAGGCTGAGTACAGATCTATGGCTTCCACCACTTGTGAAATTATGTGAATTTTTGTTAAGATTTTAAGTGATTTTGGTATTGATAACTTGATTCCTGCAAATTTGTATTGTGATAATAAATCTGCAATACAAATTGTAGCTAATCAGTTATGCATGAAAAAACTAAGCACTTTGATATTGATGTGCAATTGGTAAGAGAAAAGGTTTCTACTGGTTTAATCAAAACTGTTAAAGTTGATTATAATGGAAATGTGCCTGATATTCCGACTAAGGCTCTTGGGTCATTTCAACATAGTTTGTTAACTAAGAAACTGGGAATGCTAAACTTATTTGGGTGATAAGCTTGAGGGAGGGTGTTCAAAAGATTATTCCTCTTTGGCAAACTTATGACTGTTCAGGGGTGTCCTTGCAATATTTTTCTAACACTTAACAAGTTTGTGCTGGTTTTGTCAAGTTTCTTTGTGCAGGGTAAAAGTTGTAAATCTGCTGTATATAAGCCCAAGAGATGAGCTAGGGTTTCATTATCAAGTTTATATCTCTTATCCGTTTCCTCCTTTCTCTCTCAAAGATTATATCATTCAATTTCTGGTGTCTAGCGTTTTGATCATCTTGATCAAACTTTTAGTTGGTTTAGTTTGTAATCATCAAAGGGGTTTTGTAGTGTGAGTTTTGTTGTATTTTTCTGGATAGCATTCGTGTTGAGGACTATTTTTGTCTTTTGTATTGTATTGGCAAGAGCTCATTCGAGAACTAATCTATTATAATTGTGTTAATAAAAATCATAGTAGGGAGGTTGGTTGTGTGATTTAAGAATCCGGTCCATAAACAAGGGTAACCGAGACAAGAACATTCAGACAAGCTAATATATACACGAATGGCAATCTTAAAATGAAGTCATTTAAGGTGATGATAAAAATACAAAAGGGACCGAGTACTCGAAAGTAGACACCATCTGCAGTTATCTAGCACATGCATGCTACTATATAGTGATAATCTGTCATCGTGTTTAACTACATATGCAAAAATAAATAAAAAATTTATTGAATTATTTCGTTGAGATACTCATGTGCAAACAGATTACACGAACATATATATTCACGTCATGCGTTCGAAAAATAGACATGCGACAAAATTGTGTTCACTTTGAGGTGTACATCAGTATTCAGAAAGAAAAGTACCATTCTAATTTTCTATAGCTAAAACTTATTTAGAAAGAATACTACAATACCACACGATACTTTTTAAGTTGGATTAACCCTTTTTCACCTATTGTTTTCGATACAAAGTTAGAAAATAATATCCTCAAAGCTAATCTCTTTTGATAGAGGATTGCACCCATAGACCCATATGCATTGTATTAGTATCTTCAAATAATAGGTAGTGTTGAAAGTAGCAAATTTGCTACTATAAAACCGATTGATGAAACTTGGGCAATTGACATTGCTAAAAATAAAAAACTAATTGGTCAAAAACCACCAACTCAAGTTAAAAGAAATAAACTCCACATAGGAGAAACACCCCACATTGGAGAAGCATCTTCTTCAAATATAAGTAAAAGTATGAGGATAATGTCTCAAAACATAGATTCTCTAAAAGAAGATTTACACAAAATCCTTCACGGATGAGTTGTTCAAAATCTTTAACTGTGCCCTACCCGCACATATACAAAAAAGGAAAAATCCTAAATTTTAAGAAATTAGATGAAGGAATTGATCCAACTTCTAGAAAATACGTTTTCAGTACCGCTAATCCCAGCGTTGCTAACATTATGAACTCAACCAACAATATCAATCAAATTGTTGGAAGAAATTGGTTAGGAGTTTCCAAACTTCTATCTTACTTTGGACTTAGTAAAGATCAAAGTGAAAAAACCTCGAAATCTAAGACTTCTATGTTTAATAAATTTTGGTATCAACTCCAAAAAGACATAGAAATTGATTTGAGTAAATACGTGTATGTCGAGTCTTAAAGCTTGGTCTCCTACGTTGGTCAAGTTAAAGATCTCGCCTTTCTTCATGGGAAGGTGAGAACCTATTCTTTGCGAAAGATTGACCCTTTGAAAGCTGTTCTTGGGGCCTCTCCGTAATATTATTTGTCTATCTTTAAATGTGCCCAAAGCTATTTTGTATACCATGGAAGCTGTCCTTAGTAAGTTTTTTTTATAATGGCGTGGATACTTCGACTAAGAAAATTACTTGGTCAGCTTGAATAAGATTTTAGCTTCGAAGAAAAAAGGAGGTTTAGAGGCTTATCATAGTTTTCATATGCTCTTAACGACGCCCTTCTTTTAAAATGGTAGGCGATTTATATCCAAACGGTTCGTTGAGATTCCTTTCTTTAATAATGGCAGACACTTAATCATGAAGAAAAAGTAACCATGGTTAAGTTAGAGCCTCATGGCTCTCCTATAAAGGATCACCTCCTCATAGAGTTGAAGGCATTCCGTCTTGGACCAAAAATCCTTAAGACATCTATCATTGTAAAATTATTATCTTTCAAATGTATAGTGAGTAGAAACCCTGAAAAGGGTATTATGTAAAATATTCTGAGTATCCTCATTTGAGGAACTCTATTATGAATAAAATCAAAGTTTCTCATTCATAACGGCAACGATGGTCATAATAATCGTGACAGAGTCTGATGCAACCGTCAACAAGTACCAAGAAGGCAGAGGGCCGTGGGGAAAAAGACAAAAGCATCTAAAAGACAGGCTGGCTTTTATTCCATCAAACACCGTTGTGAGGTACAGTGATTTAAATATTCATATAGAGTAAAAATTTCTCGAATATTTACATAACATCCTTTTCTTACAAAACATAAAAAATAAAACTTGAAAAATCCTTTTTACAAAATGACTAATCCAGCTCATCTAAAAACTCTTTTTAAAAATTTACAACAAGAAATTCTTGAAACAAAAGAATATATTTCTGACATTGATAAATCTATTTTTAGACTTACCAATAGATATAAATCTAGCCTTGAAAAAAGGGGATATGAACATCCGATGACTATAGCGAGAGTTATTAGCCATAAAAAACAAACAAAAATTTGTTTGCAAGAACGTCTAAAGATCTTTAGGCAAAGGGCTGCTGCCCTACAAATATAAAGACACTACAAGAATGAATTCTTTTCTTCTTGTTTTTGTTGCTGATAAAGGACTTCATGATTCCTTTATTTCAAAAAATTATTCCAACAAATATAAAGACACTACAAGAATGAATTCTTTTCTTCTTGTTTTTGTTGCTGATAAAGGACTTCATGATTCCTTTATTTCAAAAAATTATTCCGCGTTTTATAAGGAGTTCTTCTTTGACTACTTATCAAATTCGATATGGGTTTACGTACAATTCACGTGAAGTCAAATATTCACATTTGCCATCAACAAGCACACAACACACATTCAACTTTTTCACAAAAACCACTTCATTTTCTTAGACAAAAACATTTCCTTTAACCACCACCATCTTCAACGACATATGTAGAGTTCATAAAGTTTAAGCGTGACACATTTTTAATATAAAATGACTATAAATTATAAACTTGTTCATCGACATGAGAGAAAAGAAAATACAAAGTAACATATCAATAAAGGAGGATGAGTCATAACAATATGTTATTTCTTAGTTTTAGTTATTTTTATAGAAAATTAGTGGTTCAAATTCACTTGATCATAATTGAAAAATGTTTCTTCATGTGATCGTCATTCTTATTCCAATTCATTTTTGTGCGGTCTATAATGTCCATCATTTGAATTAAACTAGCATTTGAAAAACATATTGATTATAATAGTTATGTTTATTAATTATTTGTACCTAATATTTCATAAAGTTTAATTTTGTTTCAATCAATCCATGAAACAATGTGAAAATTAAATATTTACATTGATGATATTGCTAAGTAAGATATTATAGAGTTCCATCAATTACTAGTTGACCTCATAAAGACTCACAGCAGGCAGTGAAATTAAAGAAAACTAACCATAAAAATATATAGATACCATTAAGAAATAAGAATTAGGTTCTTACCGATTTACCATCAATTAGTTAAACAATTACTGTAAATCTTTTGGAGGTAGTGTTTCTAATCATTCTTGGGGATCTTTTTGGTGTGAATAATAAGTCACTACAAAAAAAATTGAATTCTTCACGGTTTTTTCTCCATGATATAGTTAACCGTGGACTTTTTTTTATATTGATCAAAATTTTGTCACATTTATATATGTCATAAATCTTTAAAAAAAATAATCCACATATAAGTGTGTACAATTACAACAAAGCTACACTTAAACGTGGAAATTTTTTATTTATTAAAATACCACACTCATTAGTGTAGACATTTTAACATTTTTTCACACTTTTAGGTGTGAATATTTAACAATGTTTACATGTTTTGTAATTTTGCCACACTTTCAGGTGTGAATATTTAAAAATTGTTGCTATGTTGATTTATGCACAAAGTCGATCCTCGTGTTGTTACGTTGATTTACGTTGTTCACTAACTAATAAATTGTTGCTATGTTGATTTATGCACAAATTTAGTCAAACGTTTAGGCATCTCAAACATTTTCCTAAAAATTATACGACCGGATCATGTTTTGAACTAATATCATTTGCAATCTGATTCAACATGCTTTCACTGTATTTGAACATCGATGGGAACATCTTGAAGGACTAAAATAAGAAACTAGTAATTCCCTATATTGTGTTTCTTTTCAAAACATGTACTCCGTTTATACAACTGTTTAATTTGGACTATTTCCATAACAAACAAAATGCCCAAATTGAGGTTGGTGGATATATGGAGGACAAAAAAATTAGGTCATAGACTAAAAGAAATTGAGAATGTCCTCTAATTCTCCTATATGGCGGGGGAGAATAAAACATTAATAAAAATATTAAGGTAAGTGATCCCTACTAGATCTCCACCATACCCTACATTACCAATTGCTTTTTGGCTTTCCTTTCAACTTGCTTATGCATGTGATCCTTGATGATACACAAAGGTCAAATTAGGGGACAAAGTATGATGTCAAGACTTGTAATATACTCGTACAAATTATCATAATTAAATGTTACACACATTCTAAATTTCTAACTCATCTATATATCTACAATTTACTAACAATTAATCGTAAAAAAAAAAGACTGTAATGCTTAGTAACATCCAAGTATAAATATTTTATTCTCTTTTAAGTATTTATTTGATTTCATCATGTGTGTCAGGTTTTTGCTAATGTTGCTATATTATGACTATTACATATATGTAGAAATATGGAAACGCCATCCTTTTAAATGACATTACGACAACCACAATCAATATAATATCTATTTTCTATTGGTTGTCTTCTACGTAGTAGTTATTAACGAGCTGTAGTTTAAATGATAAATATAGTGTCTTATAAAAAAAAGTTGTGGTATCAAACTAATCATAATTTGGACAAAATATGTAAAGTAAGGTGTGTATATATATCGCATGTAGTTTAGCGTTTATGAAGAATCGTAACAAGCTAGACACTCTAGGAGCAAATAAACAAGCTAAGAAGATTACAATTGCAAGTTTAAAAGACTACTTTAACATATCTAGGCCCCGTAGTACCACATCTAATATGTGTGAGTTAAGTGTGAGTTTTCTAGAATGAATGAAACTGCGTGGGTCGTTGAACGAAGTTTGATTTTGATAATTAAGTAGATTAGCCTAATTTTCAATTTTTTTTTCTTTTATGAAGGTTACATACTTACATTACGCACTTAGCTTGTATATGTAAATTGTAAAATATCGCTAGTTAGTAGATTTAAGCATACTAAGATGCTAAATTTATAGTATAATACATGCATGCACTGTATAGTATATATTTCAATTTGGATTTTTGGTTTTCTATCGTGTTAATGGTTTCAAAAGTTTGTTCATCACGGCCACAGTATATGGTGAAGTTGGAATCAAACGTCCATCTACTTTTTAGATGTGTGCAACTGTGCAAGCTAGACTTATATTGTTTTCCTGCTTTTATGTATTAATAAGCTGCTTCTTCTTTTGTTTGCAGGCTGCGTCACCTTCATGCATGTATCCAAGACATCCATCTCTGTCTGTTTTTTCACCTCAACTAGGACAAAAACGCTAATGCAAAATTAGATTGTTTACTTAATATTTGTGTAAACAACCTCCAAATGAATCTTACTACATTTGTATTCTGAATATAAAAAATACTTTTAGTTACAAAATTATTTATTCAGAATACAAATGTAGTAAGATTCATTTGGAGGTTGTTTACACAAATAGACATACTTAGACAACTAGCAACATAAAAATATTTGTGTACTTTAAGTATATATTTTTATGTTACAGTCTAAGTATGTGTACTTTTAATAAATCTAAGAACTATAAAGTACACATACTTAGACAACTAGCAACATAAAAATATAACATCATTCGGTCTTCAAATGTTTCTTTTTCTAGGCTTGTTCATATGCATTTTCAACACATATGATTTCTTTTTGTGAAAATCTAGTGTTTTTATCTATAAGCGTGTTTTTAAGACTTAAATTATTCGGACAACAACAAAATGATCCGTTTTAGAAAGAAATTACAAGAACTCAAATATATCGATCAACATTCTAACTATAAAAAAAACCACAAAAGTGTACACTAAAATAGTTTACTAGTGATCTGGGGCGAAGCTAGAAATTTTTGATCGAAGGGGCATATTTCAATAATTTTTAGAAACTACATTACAAATTGATTTTTAGGAGAGGCAAATGACGAAAGAACCCAAATATTTTAGAATATTTTCACTACAATTTTTTTCGCTAAGGGGACATTTGCCCCCGAGCCCCCTCCCTATCTCCGCCGCTGCTAGTGATACTAAAAAAACATTCTATGTATCTTTTTGTACCTTACCAACAAGCCATTATTATTGGCTTATTGCATTGTAAGATTAAAGAAGGAAAATAAATTAAGAAATATGAAAAAGAACGTACATAAAGTGAAGGACATCGATCATGACCAAAACATGTCACATACAACGTATGGTTTTAGCGTTAAAATTTTGATAAGTTATCAACATTTAAGTTTTTTTTTTAGCAAGTATCAACATTTAAGTTGAAAGCTATAAGAAGAGGAGATGGCGGCGGTGACCGTAGAAAGTGAGTCAAAAAGTTGTCTGGACATACGCCGAAAGTCTTCGTATCTCCCATGGATTTATTTTCGTGTGGAATTTAAATCTATTAATTAAATAGTTCACATTTGGTTCCTTCCTTTTGACTTTGCCCCAAAATGTTATATTTTGCTTTATGGTAATTTGATAGGTTAAGTTTAATTTATGATGTTTAGGACGTTCATTAGAATAAGCTATAAAAAATCATATCGTAGCTTCGTGGCAAAAATGGCAATTAGAGTTGTTGGAATATCGACCAACAATCAGGAAATCTAGCGCGAATAACTCGATAACCCGAAGACGAACAAGCAAGCACAATATGTATATGTCGACAAATGCATAAGAGAATACCCTTAACCAAACGTTTATTGATTAAGCAAGAAAAGAATGATGTACAAAATGCCTCACTCCCTCGTCTATATTTATAGAAGACGGGGGGGGGGGGGGGGGGGGGGGGGTGAAAACCTAATCTTAATATGACTAGAAGAGTCGTTCAACAAAGAGGATAACAAAGATATACTCAAACTGCCTTTAAACTTACGTCAAAAAAGTCCTTCATGCATGCATATTCTTAATTTGACTAAATATGACTAAACCATCACTTTACCCCCTAAACTATACACTAATATTGATACTAATACCTGACAATTTCCACCTTATGATTAATATTAGCCTATACCGATACTCAACAACTCCAACCACTGCTAGAACCTCGGATCGGGGACCACATTTGGCAAGACACTAATTGCAACAACCGCTACTATCCTTAGTTTAGTTCATGACTTTGCCAAGAGTCCCTTTAGCCAAATAGCCTCCTTTACCGTCTCCCTAAGTGTCACATACTCCGCTTCAGTTGTTGACAAAGCCCACTTGTGATGCAACTTAGCTTCCCAACCTACTACACATCCTTGTATCATCGACCTGTACTATGTGATTAATCTTTCCATGACAGTGATCGATCTTCCCATGACATAGTAAAAATCCACAAAAACCTGTACGTCTGTCTGTAACCCGCGATCAAACCCATCCAACATGCCCACATCGGCCTATGCTATGTTAGGTCTCGTGCAGACCCCATGATACTCCCGGCTTCCAACTGCATATGCATATGACCACTTACCATTCTTTTCCACATTAGAATCCCCTGATAGACTACCCTCCAACGACAGTATGTAGTGTCCTTCCAACAAAGTCTTTACCAACTTTCCGTTGTAAAACCTGGACTGCGACACACTCAGAGTATTCCCACTTCGATCCCTAAAAATCTCCATACCAAGTACATTTCTCTTTGCTTTATCCAGCAAACCCTTAGTAACCTAGATCTCAGTCTTGCATCTGCAAGAAAATACCATACCATCTATATAGAGAGATAGATGTATGACCATACCTGTTGCATACTCCCAGAAATAGTCGTTTCTGTCGTCACCGCATTTCCTGCAACCGTTGCTGAGCACATACGCATCTGACCGAGCATCCATTTCTTCTTTCAATCCAGTCTTCCAGTTAGAATTCACCTCACAAGCAATTGTATCATTGAAAGTCAATGACTCATGTGCATATATCTTCTCCGCTTCAGCAACTACAAAAGCAGCCTCATTACTGTCTTCTCTATACCTGAATAGTTCCTGTGTTGAGTGTTGCTCCCTATCACGTGCGGATTGATAGCCAAAAAAATTCTGAGTTTGTACTTTTTGTGAACCAGCTACCTGACCGACATTCCCCTGAGGTTCCACCTTAAATGTATGATCCCCTAGCAGTTCCTACACCAGAGCCAATAAAAGTTTCCTTGTATTCCCCACTTTCATTAAAACCTATATTCCTATAAAGTACTACCTTTGTAGTAACATCATCTAACCTCCAAAGTTAATAACCGACCATACCTTCACGATATCCCACGAATATGCACTTGACCTTGATCGGCTCAAGCATCTCTTACTTAATACTAGGGGTGGCAAATTCTGACCCAACACGAAACCCGACCTGAAATCGACACGAAAATTAACATGTTTTGGTTGAGGACTTTGTCCCAATCCCAAGTGAGTCCGAGGGTGTCCCAATCCCAAGTGAGTCCGAGGGTATTTTCGACGATACGTGTGATGTTCCTTTTTGTGATAATTCTCCTCCTCTTGATGTTTTAAACAATCACTTTGAGATTTTCTCCGATTGTACTTCGAGTGATGACGATTCTTTTGAGAACATCGATTACGTTGAGGTATCACCTCCTGATTCTGAGCTCGTCAGCTTAGAGGGGGTGAAGGACGATATACTTCGTGAGAAATTATTGAATATCAATCTTCTTATTGCTAAGATCGAATCTTTGAATGACAACCCCACTCCAACTTCTCTCTCTTATTCGGATAATTCTTTACCCGAATTCGAGACTTTTAGCGATCATACGGAAGAGACAAGTAGTGGCAGTACCACTACTCATGCTGATAATTCTCTTACCGAGTATGATTCGTTTCATTTTGAGATTGAGCCCGATCAGGGTGAGTTGTCCAGAGTTGTTATGGAAACTATTTTAGGAGAACCTCGCGTTTATGTGCCTAATATTTTACCCACCCATCCCACCCTTTATCAGGATTCAGACTTCTCTCCTTCTGATGATTCCCTCGGATCCGATCTTGAAGTTTCTTTTCCTTCCGGAACTAGAAACAAGATTTTTGATCTGGGGATATTCTTTGAAGTCCAATCCAAGAGATTTCTATCTCGGGATTCATTTTCTATCTCATTTATCCGTAATCCTCTTTGTCCAGTGATTGGAACTTTGCTTCCATTTTCATCCGAAAATGAAGACAAAGTTTTCAATCCTGGTATTCTTCCTTCTAATCTCTTATCTCATCAGGGCAAAATCACTTCTGATTTTTCTAAGAGCCCGATGATGATTTCTGGAGGGAACATTCCTTTCTTGGATGTCATGTTTCTCCATTTCTATCCTCCTTGACCAGCTCAAGTATGGGGGATCGAGTCAAGCTTAGTGACTCTTTAATAAACAAGCGCTTCGTGGGTGGCAACCCATGCTTATCCTTAGTAGTAGTATATTTATAAATAAGTGTGATGTGAGGAGGCTCGCCTCTTCCTTTCTCGTGTTTCGTGTTTTGTGGTTTATGTCTAGGATTGCCTCGGATTTTGAAGACTCTCGTGCTCGTGGTTTTGTCCATCGTCCACTCGATCTTCAATCCTTAGCATGCCTATTTTTGGGAATCCGATATCCGAGATCTTATTGATACGCATTTATCTATTAGCATACTTAATAAACGGCTTTAGATTTGCGTTGAAACCCCTTAATATTTCGATTATGCTTTGAAATTAGTATGGGGGTGACAGTCTCACATTGAGGACAATGTGTAGTTCTAGTATGGGGGGATCTTTCGATCTGATCTTACTTGCATTTGCCTTGTCTACGCGTAACCCCGTTTTTCCAGCAAAAATATGCCAAAATTTAAAAATTTGCAAAAAGAGAATAAGTGTTTCGACACATAGTTTTGTCTTTTTAAGGAATAAATTTTGACTTGTTCGAGCATGTTGCGCTTTAGCTTGCCCCTTAACTTATATAAAATTAAGCTTTTGCTAGTCTTTTATATAAGAAGCTTTAAAACGCGAATTCTAGCTTTAAAAAGCCAAGAGTTTGCAAGGTTCCATGATAGACTTTAAATATGCAAAGCTTATTTTATTAGACTAAGCATTTGCGGATCTTTTAATTAAAGATTTTAAATTTGTGAAGAACGAGAAATGATGGAGTTTTATATAAGTTAGATGCTAAACATAGAGTAGTTAACTCTCTTTAAGGCTCATAAAGGTTAATTGTGACTTTTTGCTCCCACCAGCTTAATAAACTTTATATAATTGTTAAATAAATAAAGTTACTTTAGGTTTTTGCGATTCTTAGTTTAAATCACTTCGTAGAGATTCCTTCTGGTGAAAGTAAGGTACACATCGAGGTTTTGTCAGTGTTGTGGGGAAATAGACTCCTGGACAATGGTCGGCTCGCATACCGATGTGGCAGTTGTTAAAAGATCACAGGACTTGAAATTTGGCTAATAAAAATAAGTTATGTAATAAACCGAAGCCGAAATAAGACCACTACCTCTTGCCGGCTCACAACCGATGTGGTAGTCGGTTAAAGGGTGGAGGTAATAATAATAATAAAACTGTGGGCTGATAAAAGTTTACTGCATCTTGCCGGCTCACAAATGATGTTGCAGTCTTCTAAATAAGGCACATAGTAATAATCCGAGACTGATAAAAGTTTGCTGCATCTTGCCGGCTTACAACCGATATTGCAGCCTTCTAAAAGGTCGAGGAAATTACCGAGGTCGAAATATGTTTGCTGCATCTTGCCGGCTCACAACCGATGTTGCAGCCTTCTAAAGGACCGAGGTTTAATAATGTTGCAATAATAATAAGTATAAAGCCAAATTTCGACTCTGGGGTTATCTAAATAAAGCCTCCGTTTCTGGACCAATTAGCATTTATGAGTAGTGTTAGCATCTTAACTTGTATTTAATAATGATTTCATTTTTAAGCTTGGTTTGGGGCGGGTGAAAAATTAAGGACGATGAATTTATCCTTTTAGTGTTTCTTGTTCTGTGAAGTTATGATATGTATGAATGATAATAATAATGCATAAAAATGGTAAAACGGGATGCTTTTCAAAACTAGTGGTTTCTTAATCCCCTTTAGATGAAAACTTAACTACTTTTCGAGGTATTAGTCTAAGGAGGTTGAAATTTTTGGTTTTCTAAGTGTGTATTTATGACATTGCGTGAGGACACGACAATAGCTTAGTATGGGGGATTTTGGTATGTGCTTAAATACACATACCTTTTACCTATTAAAACGAGCTAAAAAGACCAATAATGACTAATAAATACAGAAAAATACAATGTATTCGTTTGTATTTTGAATTGTGTCTTGCAGGTAACGGATATTGCACAAAAGGACAAAAACAAAGCAAAAACGGACAAAACCGAGCACGAGATTGGAAAGAGCGTGAGATTTCGAAGTCGAAGGCGTACCCATCTTTTACGGACCAACCCGGACCCATTTTATTGGGCCAGGTCAGCCCAAGATTGATAGAATATTAAACCTTAGGTCCATTACAACATATCAAAATCCTAAGTCATAAAACCTAATCCCAAATCATAAACCAAAAGCCCAATATCAAAATCATATAACCCGGGTCAACATAAAAGTTAAACCCATAAGTCAAATTCATTGTTTACCATTCTCCCCCGTTTCCCTCTCTTTTACACAGAACACACGCACGCAGGTTAAATCCTTTCACCCCCCACACGCTCTATAATGCTTCTAGAAGCCAACCTGACGCAAGCAGTGATGTTAAATGGAATGACAGCTTGGCGATCCCAAGCATATTGATTGGTTAAGAGACGTGGCAGCAAATGAAGGGCTAAGATTATGTTGCTTGGAGAATAATCAAGATTGAAGGGCCATGATTGATTGATGAGGAGCGACTTAGGGTTTTGGATCCTTCCTCTGAGCACTATTAAAGGAGAGCTCCTCACGCACAATCGCGTCTAATTTTTTGAGCTTATTTTACTGTTTAGTAGCTTATTAAATGTAATTTTAGCTTATGGTATTGTGATTCATGTAATTTCCTTTTTCAACTTGTAATCCTTTCAGAATTTAATAAAATTTTAGTTTTATTTTAATATCCTGAGCCAAATTCTTGTTTTACGTAAATTTCAATTCATAAAAAGTGTTTAGATTCCTCTTAAATAAGTTTAATAAGCTCCTAAGTACCTAAAAAGCTAATGCTTATTCAGTTAAGTTAGCTCATAAGCTTAACCGAATAAGCAGTCACCCAAAATCACTCAGAAGTTCTTGAATAAGCCATTGGAAGATAAGCCAGTTCTGGAAGGGCTTATAGGGCTTATTCCTAGCTTATTTAATAAGCTAGCTTGTAGATTAGCTCCTTTGAGCATTTGTTGATCCTTGTTTGAGCTAGGATCAAGGTATGTTCATCTTTTCATTTTATGGCTTAAATTTCTACATCAGCCTATTCACTGCTTATTATCCTGCTTATTATTGCTT
This sequence comes from Tanacetum coccineum, assembly GCA_026074375.1. Classification (NCBI taxonomy): domain Eukaryota; kingdom Viridiplantae; phylum Streptophyta; class Magnoliopsida; order Asterales; family Asteraceae; genus Tanacetum; species Tanacetum coccineum. Next base: position 21,805 of record BQNB010080303.1, read on the forward strand.
CATCATTGCTTATAAGTCTATTGTTAGCTTATCATATATGGATTTAAGTTTTGAGTGAAGTTTGTTTGAATTTTTTGTGTGTTTGAGTTAGCTTATTTCCAGGGCTTATTAATTAGAGATTTGAGCTTATTTGTCTGCATCTAGCTTAGTTCTTAATATGTTTTCACTGTTTAAAGCTAAATTTGTTCTGTCTTAACTTAAAAATGGCTTTTAATTTTTTAAAGGGATGTTTGGCACAAACAGTCTTAACATAGTTAAGACTGCTTGTATAGCTTTTTGGTTTCAAATTCAGGTTTTAGATAAACCCATTTAAGTTCTAAATGATTCAAAAGCTAAGGTTAAGTTAGCTTAGTTTTCAATATGATTAATCAAAAGTCCAAATCAGCTAGTTTTAAAATAAGGCTTAACTGTTTGAATCTTAGAGAATGCTTAAGGGGTATTTTTTTTGAGTTCAAATTATGATTCTTATGCCATAATATGCAATTGGTTGTGAAGTTCATAGTCTTTAGTGTAAATCCTTTTAGAATCTTAGATTAAATTCAGTTAGGTATTGATAGTGCTTATGCATTAATGTGCAGTCACTTTCAAATATATATTTTTGATAAGCTTTATTTTGTAGTCTCAATAGCTTAATTCTATTATATGTGGACTTATTGAGTTCAAGTATACGTTTCCTAAGTTTATAGTCTTCATTTTGCATATGAGTCTAATTTTTAAGCTTTAAATCTGCCATTTCAATTTCAAAAAGCCAAAAATAGTGTAGTCTGCCATACTTTTTAAGTCCTTTTCTTAGCTTAATTTCTTAGTTAATTTTCTCAAGTCTTACTTATTTAAGTCATTAGGGTTTAAGTTATTATCTGTTTTCAAGTTTAGCTTATTCCAAGTGCTTATTAGTAAATAGCTTAGCTTAAAATTAAAAAAAAATCATTTAAAACTATTTATAAGCCCCAACTGTTCTTACATGCCTTTGGTAGTTTGTTAAGCTATTTTGTTTGCTTGATTTTAATCCCTAAGTGCTAAATAAGGTTAAGGTCTTTATCTGTTTTAGTTTGAGCTTATCTTAAGTGCGAATTGCTAAAACTTACTTGAAATTTGTCAATTTTTGTCCTTTTGAGTCTGTCTTAACTGCTGTTAAATGAGTTTTGGCCTTTTTTCAGCCTTATTGTAGTGCTTATATGCGTTCATTAAGCTCATGTGGTTTAGGGTTCAGTCTATTTTCAGCTTATTTATTTTCTATGTAACTTGTTGAGTCAAAAAACCCGAACATTTTTAAGCCTAAATGGTTCTAAAGTTAGGAGCAACTGGTTCTTATAGATAAGCTTTTCTAGCTTATTTTCAAGTTTTGTCAAAAAGCTCTTTATTAAGTTTGTCATTTAAGCTTAATCTTTAGCTTTTTCAAAAGAAAAATAAAAAAAAGAATGTTTTATCAAAAAGAGTGGCCACAGGTTTCGAACCTGTGACCTCTCCTTCACACACACAACACCCTTACCACTGCGCCCTGAGGTCTTTTTCATAAGACCCCTACACCATCACTTGTTTATACCAGTTTTAGTGTATAGCTTATTTTGCTTATTTACTTATTATCTGCTTATTTGTTTCAACTTATTTTCCAGTTTTATTTTTCATAGATTTTAAATAAGTCAAAGTATTTTTCATAAATTTTCCAGATTTTTAATAATTAATTTTCTATTTTTAATATTTTATGATTTTTGGTTCATGGCATAATTTCTAAGTATAGTTTCTAAACATAAATTTTGAGCATAACATAGGTTTCCATGAAAGTAGACTCTTTTCTCTATCCAAAAACGTAGGGCACGCTCCTCGAGGAGCTATGGTTAATTTTGTGTGAATTTTTAAATTTCAGCTTGTTGCACTTTTCTGAATCTGACCTTGCTGCACTAAATCGAGTTTTACACTAATTTAACTACTGAACTAGCCAAAACTTTCAACATAACAAATAAAGTAGACTTAGAGGGCTACAATTTTCGTTTAGGCCTCAGGTCAATCCGATAAACGGTTAGTTCTCTATGACCCTCCAAAGATGACTAATTTTCTGTAACACTTGGTTTCCTAAATTCAAACATCACCAAAACAACCCAAAAACCAACGTAAGCCAATTCTAATCACGTATAAATTCATACCTTAGCTTATAAAACATGTTTAGATTATTTTCTAACATGTCTATATGCAATTTCATCAATTTAATCATTAGTTTGGCCTTGTGTCAAACACCACTTTATTAACTATCATAAGCATCATCTTCATTATAAGCCATGAACTAGCTTTATTCTCTAATCAAATACATCACAACTTTATTAATTCTGAAACCTAATCATCATCTAATCCATAATTCATACCAACATAATCTATAATCAATCCTCTAACAATCACAGAGGCATGTTAATAAGCTTAATTTATAATAACAATCATACTTATCAAAAATCCCTAATTAACTTACATAATTTTGAAACCAAAACTTAACTTCAATACTTACCTTTGACGAGTATCATTACTAGCACTATGAAAGCTTATAGGGTTACCCCAAATCACCAAAATACTTTTACCTAGCCTTGAGGAAACTTTTTTTGAAATGATTTTAGCAAAAATGATGTTAAAGGATTTTTCCCACATTTTCTCCTATCTAGTCACGTCCCAACACCAAACACGTGGAATTATGAGATTAATTCCTGTACTTATAAGCATATTAGACGAAAAGGGAAATTTGGTTACTTCTGGGTTTTAACTCCCTTAGTCCTTATTGTTAATTATGTTACATCATTAGTCCTTTTTCGTTATCTCTTTGCATGACAGGTCTTTGTTTCTACTAAAAACTAACAGAAGGACTTTTATAATATTCTTAAAGCAATACAATGTATTTCTAATCAAACCTGCAAATTTTTAGGTGTTATGACTCTCCCTCACTTAAAATGTTCGTGTCCTTACGAACTAACTCGGGGTGACTATATTGATCAGTGTACTGTCTGTCCAACTAAGTCTCCTCCACTTAAACTATACTTATGAATTTTATTTCTGGTTCTAGATATTCTATTTGACCATAAGACTTGTCATAATATTTTCAAAACTCACATGATATACTTACTCCGGGTCTGAATATCTGAATCTGAAACTTCTAAAATTTACTACTTATCACATGTCTACTTCTAAGTAAAGGTATTACTAGGCTATTATATGTTTCGGTAGGTTTTAAAACCTTTTAGTTTCTGCTAGTAAGTACTAAGTCTGTCTATCTGTTCACATGTCGTCCGCTGTCCTTGGACGAGTTTTGAATATTCTTATTAACCCTACTATAATGCTATACTAGTTTTCTACTTGACTTTAAGCTATTCTTCCTAATCTATCTTACTGTGCTACACTGAACTCTATTGGTGTATCAGATGTCCTTCATTTTTTCTGATATCTTAGTTCTAAAATCTAATTACTGGATCTGCACATTGAGGCTGATAGGACTTATAATAGTTCTATTCGTGCGTACTACTCATGGTTGTACACTTTTTGGTTCTATTTCTGACTAATACCTCTTCTATCTATCTAAAAATCAGTCTCATCTACCCTTATTGTTCTATAAATTCTCTCAAGACATCTTATGATCCCAATAACCCCATGTCATATGATGCAACTATTATCACGTAGGTCAAGCGTCATAATACTTGCATCACATAAACATGTCTTTATTGCTATCATATTCTACCTCGATTCATTACTAAAACAATCTATCTAAGTTCATGTTATGCTATCATGTTAATCTACTGCTATAATTGCATTTCCATTAATGTATTATGCTTCTAATCCTTTACTGGTGTGATAACATGACTGCTAATCATAACATACTATACATGTTATGTCTAATTCTGGCATCTCATGCTATTAAGATGATATTCTAGATCTGAAGTCCTAATACTAATCATAGCTCATTCTGTCCTATTTTTGCTAATTAACTGTCCATACATTTATACTCATAATTTCTGATCCTTATCATGTACCAAGATACTAAACATAGTCTAATAATCCACTTAACCTCATGTATTTTAACTGTGTCCGCTTAGTGGGTGACTATATCACTACTTCTCAAGACATAATTGCATTTACTATGTCTAATTCTAATTCCTAATTCATACTGGTTATGTTTTATAATCATGTTATCAAGGTATTTCTCATCATACATCTCCACCCTTACGACATTCTTATCATGCTAAAGATAATTAAAATTCATTTATGCACCTGGAATTCGTCAATAGTATATATATATATATATATATATATATATATATATATATATATATATATATAATATAAAGCAAACACTCACCAATTACTTTTGCACCAAGAATGGTCAAAAGTTCACCAAAATAAATATAATTAGCCGGAAGTTGAATCCCGGTCGTTTGTCCCAACAGCTTTGAATGGAAAACGAATGACGGATGATGATTGATGTTTGAATATGACAAGTTATGATAGGTTTCTACTTCTACCAATTAAATAACAAAAACGATTAAAATAGAACCTAGAAACAAAGCTATATAACTTAAAACCTAAAACGGGGCACGAACAATGAGGCTAAAAACCTAAATTTTGCGCAAATTAAACCCTAGAACAAATTTAAAAGCTAAAATAGATTCTAAATGACAAATAACGAAGTTTAAAAAAAACTAGACTAAAAACGGAGGTCGTTTGACCCAAAAACGAGTCAAGACAAGAACGGGGACAAATCCCGTTCTTTAGAAAATGAATTTTTGAAAAATTAATCCTACAGAAACTTTTATATTTTTCCTACAAAATATATGAAAAAAGAAAATTTTAGAAAAAAGAAAAATATTTTTTTGATTTTTTATTTATTTTTAATGAATTAAAAACAGTTTAAAAGAAAATAAATTATAAAAAATAGTAAACAATTTTATAAAAATCTCAAAAAATTACAGAAAGTAGATAAAAGTATGCTTAACCTATGAAAAATAAAAGCTGGAAAAGAGGGCTTATAAATAAGCCGGGGATAAGCTAAATATGGCTGATAAGCAAAAGAGGAAAACAAGGGTTAAAAGGAAAGTGTTTGCAAACTCTTTCAGAAAAGTCCCAAGGGCGCTGTTGGTAGTGGAGATGTGTGTGAGGCGTGTGCTTGTTAAAGGGGAGGTCCAGGGTTCGAATCCTTGGCCTCCCTTTTTACAAAAACTTTTTTTTTTGATTTTTCTTTTTGCACACTTATAAAACACACAAAAATAAGAAACTTTAAAAAAACAACTTTTTACAAATCTCAAATAAGCAAGAAAAATAAGCAAAAGAGGAGGGCAGACTTAACCTTTTTTATACTAAGGCAAAAAGGCA
>BQNB010080304.1:0-14098 GCA_026074375.1 Tanacetum coccineum
GAGTAACAAGTTTATAAAGGTAAATATAGGTTTTTGTATGGAAAGGCGTACGGTTTGATCATTCTACAATCTTTCACCATAAGTACCACTCTAACAAGGCAGCTGAAGCACACATACACACCCGGAATGCCGGGATAGACATGAGTGTTCGACCACATCCCCATTTGAATTTAACCAACGGTTAGGATGAAGAATGATATAGGGTAGGAACCTTCTAACTTTCACCAAAAGTCATAAACCAACAAGGTACAAGACATGCATACACACCCAGAACGCCAGGATAGACATGCATGTTCGTATGAATCCTTGTTCGCTTAAAACCAGTGGCAAATCATTAGGTGAGAGGGAAGTAAATTGTTGTTAAATAAAAATCAAGAAACAAATAGATTAAGGCTTAAAGTACAAGTTGCTAGACACTTATTTTCCTGACCGTTATTGTAACAAAGACACAACTATTTACAATGTCTTGATCATAGATCAAAAACAACAACCTAAGTTGGTGTTCCCATGATGGTCAACTCCCCAATCATCCCAAAACTTTACATACTCTACAAGGTAAGTGGCGATATCTTCCACTTCGTACAATACTCTACATCGTTGATTTTTACGTATCAATGAATAATCGATCCTTCGTATAATTCCTTCGGTAATGCTCTTTCGCGAAATGATTATCTTCAAACTTTCTTTCTCTTATTTTTTCTTGCAATTTTTCTCATTTTTTTATATATTTTTATTAACTAACTAAACTTCAAATCTCGATGTAGTTTCACCATCTTCATGATCATAATAATTCCGGATAATTCCTTCGGTAGTTTCTTTGTTCTTCGGATTCACCATTAATTGTAAATGTAGTAAAATCACATGAGCTTTGACTACTAGTATACATTCCCATTTGCAATGTGCAAATTTCCAACCACAGCAAAGATAGAAAATGACACAAGACTCGGGAAATACAGACTTTACACTTTAAGCAACTAGCAACTGTAAATGAAACTTAATCTAACAGGGTAGGTTAAGGTGTAAGGGTGTAATAAAACAAATAATTGGTGTAAATTCCTAAAGGATTGGCTCTACGAGTTGTTCTAATGGATCATCACTCTAAAGATGAGAGTGGAAGGGTTTAAACTGGATGTTAACTAACCAGTCTAGTTAGTTAATAAACAACATGTATAGGCGATTTGGTTGTAATCCTAAGATTTACCAATTTAAACAAGTTACTCCAATTAAATCCATATTACTCATTATTGTGGTCTCGAATAGATATACCAAGCCAAGTTCTAAAGTCTACAACATCACCGACACACTCATATTTTCTAGAATTTGGGTAAATATTTGGAAACGGAAAGGTTAAATCCTCACAATATCTATCAAGGGTTATTGTGTGCGGGTTATGTAACATGTAATTTCACAAAAGTATGCTTGAAAAAATTTAAAATTGAGCATAATTTAAGCCTTTTATTGTGAAAATTTAGAACAAGTAAACATTTTAATTCCATCCCCCCACTTGAATTATACAACGTCCTCGTTGTATATGTAAAATATTAAATACGGGAATTTAAAAGAATTAGAATGAGAAACTCCCCTGATTTTTGCTCGGTAGATTCTCCAATTTGCGTTTATGAGCAAGATCATGTGTTGAACAGCCGTCTTGAGGTTTCAAGACTCCAACACTTTAAGATTTACAGATTTGTAAATTCTTCACCAATATTCGTCGATATTTCCTTCACGATGTCCTGTGTAAAATATAGGAAAAACAGGTGCATTCCTATCTTGGTATCTACGGTTAATTTAAACTAAACTAAAACAAACTAAATATGGGTCAGAGTGTAGATACGACGTATCAAGTAGATGAATACGGCGTATTTGCAAAACTGACAATAATGTTTTTAAAGTGCATGAAAAATAAAGACTGATAACGTCCAGACATTCAATGCGCCGTATGGTATGGGGCGGATACGCCGTATTGAAGTCTAGGAAGACAGACTCGATAACAAAATAAAATAACATTCCGGGTTGTCTCCCGGGAAGCACTTTTGTTTGCAGCGAAGTCTTTAAGTTAGACTTTTCTTCAGCTTCTCTTTTCTTCACGTTGCTCTAGTCACCATCCATCCTTCATCCATAATCCGAAAGATTTCTTGGTAAGCTTGGCACGTATCTCTTCTTGTCATAATAAGATCATCGTATTCATCTTCTTTTACAACAACATACTCTTCATCATCATTGAACGAATATTTAATTATCATATATTTCCTTATGTTGCATACCGGCGGCTTATAAATTTCACATAATTCTTTATTCCCATTATCTTCATGATTAATTTCATAAGCATCATCATAGTTTGTATATATGTTCCATTTTCTCTTGAGCTCGTAGCATGACTCATCATCGTTGATAATTCTATCCATGATAGCTTTGTTTCTTAAAGCTTCTTCTTTAAGTTCACAAACATCTAAAGCTTCGTACCACTCGTAACCCTAATAATGGAGTTGGTTTTCAATAATGTAAGTTCCAAGTAAATTTCCTCCAATACAGTAACCATCTTCTTTCCAGCTACACGTTGGCCATTCCGAACACCCAGTTTTATAGTTTAAAGGCTCGCAAGTATGTTTGACTGGTTTCGGCTCTGTCCAAACTCCAGTGTCAGTCTATGGTTTCTCATCAAAGATACATAATCATGATGGGAGGTCAAGGAGAACCATTGACATATTTGTGACCACACATTTTTAGCAGAGGTTTGGCTTTCTTCTTAAGCTTCTTGATCTGTGCCTTTAAGTGTTTAATTTCTTTGGCTTGATCTGTGACCTGTTTACATAAAGACACACAAAGATCATATACACTTTGGAGTGTCAGGCCATCCTCATTTCCTGATAAGGATCTATCACTGGATGACTAACCTCCATGATTCCCACCAGAACCCTTTGGAATGGAATCAGGAATAGGAATAGTAGGTACAAGTCTGGGAGATGGGTCGGGTTGTGTCTCATGTTGGTCTGCACTTGGGTGAGGAGAAAAGGGTGTGGGTTGAGGTTCAGATTGTCTTTTTGAAACTTCACCCTCATCCTCAGTTGGTTGAACCAACATAGATTCAAACAAAGGTGTGACATTCCCTGAAAAATGTTTTCCCTTTTTAACCATAAAAGAGAAAACTTTACTAGTCAAAGCATTAATAGGGAAGTGATCTAAGGGCATAGAAACATTCTTTAACTGGTTAGCCAAAAATACTAAAATAAATCTTGGATACATAACAAACTTTTTCTTTGCATCCAAGTGTCTCATCATACCATCAAAAATTAGTTTAGAAAAATTATATTTCTGATTAGTGGCTAAGCAAATCACTGCTGTGGTAATATTAGTGGGAATTTGATCCCAAGAAGTACTTTTAGAACTAATGCAGTGATTCATAGTATGAAAAAGAAATTTTCATTGGGGTGAAAACAGGGCTTTGTTAAAAGTTAAAACAGTTAGGTCCCCCTCATACCCATTTGCTTAATAGCATCAAATATAGCCTGATTATGCAAAGAATCTATCCCATCAGCATCATCAAAAAGAAGATCACTTCTTATTGATGCCTCTGAGATATTGACAGGCTTGCCAGCTACTTTGGCAGTAATATACCTAACATTATTGATTATTTTGGATTTAGCAGACATCCAAAACTATTCAACAAATGTAGTAGAGACTATAGGACTTACAGTGAGAGCATAGTGAATGGAGCTTCATGTAAGAAAGTCTATAATCTTACGAAAATCTGTATTCCCATCAGTCTTTTCCAATTAAGCGACCATGTTATGTTTAGCACAAGATTCAAGAACAGCCATATGTGTAGAATTTATGATTGTCGGTGATTAAAAGATTAGGGTTTGTTAGAAGAGAGCGATTAAGAGAGATTATGTGAGTAAATTGTGCAATTGAGATGGGTTTATATAGGTTGGACAAACCTAAAAGCAAAGAAACCGGTACAATTTACACTTTAGACCCTTAGCGGTATTTTCTCCAACGGCTTTATAGCAGTACTATCTTTGCCCAACGGTACTAACTTTGCACTATCGGTACTAACTTTTGTCAACCAAAAAATGAGCAAGTCTGGCAACAAGAGTTCTTTAGTACCATCTATATCTCTTTCCAATGACTCTCTAAAACCCAAACAACTCAATGAAATTCATCACTATGGTCAAAAACCCTCTGCTAAAAATATGTCAATGGTTCTCCTTGACTTATGATATCTTTGAACATGCCACCACACATTTGTGACCTCGTAAAACATTATGTAGACTAATCATGATTGGAGGTCAAATACATAACCTTTCACACAAAAATACTCTTAGACATATACCATTTATAAATAATACATGTTAACTTTTGACCCATTTCACCTTAAAAAAATCAACAGACTTGATAACGCTCAAATTGAGTATGTTTTTATTAGCATTATGTGTACTTTTGTATAAGTTATTTGGCTATTTACCTGTGGTTTTGTTACTTTATTGTATCAAAGTGTGTTTGCAAGTTTATTTGTAGCCAAGTACAGGAAAAGAGAAGAAACGAACGAAAAAATCAAGTTTTACACGAGTATGAAGAATCCCGAGTCAAGACTAAAGATCAAAAGCATTTCAAGAATACAATAGCCAATCATTCGAGCTTCCAAGTCCTAAGGATGAGCCTAAATGAAGATATACTAAATTATAAGTACCTATCACCAAGCACGATTCAAACGGAGAGCTTAAACGCAAAATCGAGCAACATTCCCGTGGGGACGAAGCCCTAGCTGGTCGGCTGAGATGACAAGTTGGGCGGCTCGTCTGCGTCTGATGTACCATTTTTGTCTTGAAGCTCCTTGAACGATCAAGAAGGATCTAGACTTCTATTTCCTGGCATTATATTAACTTTGGCCCCAAGTTAAGCATTAAATATCCCTAGGTCTTCCTAGGAGTACAAATAAGGCCATATGGCTAGTGTTTTTAACATAACATCTCATAATCAACCAATCTATTTAACAAAGATCTCTATTACTCTCAAAGCCATACAACCTTCTTAGAATCCAAGGAAAATCCCAGAAGTTTAAAGGAGAAAGAAGCCATCTTAGGAGGTCAAGAACATCAAGAATTCTTCAAGGCATCCAAGCCTCATTTCTTGTAATCTTTACTTACTTTGTAAGAACCTTTTAATCATGTTTATGAATCCTTTAATTTTTAGAAATGTGTCTTTGTTTGCTATGAGTGGCTAGTATCTTTATACACTTGATTAAATGATGTTTGTTGAATGATGATTTGATTATGATTGTGATAACACGTTTTCTTCAATTTCAAGCTATTTTCTGAGATCCATCTATACTTATGATTTATGTGACATTGTTTTATCAAACCGATTGATTGTTAAACATATCATAGGGCAAAATGTATCTTGTTAACCAATCAATTGTTGCCTTTTGTCTATGATTGGCTACCTTTTGTATTAACCATTTCTTAAGCGGTTTGATCTAACAAGAATCATACTTGTGGGTGTTAACATGTTTGTGAAACAAACCGCGAATCAAACTAGTTAAAACATGAAGTAGTCTTGAATTGATTGACTAAACGTAAAGCTTGTTTTTGTCGCTTAAGGTCTTGACGAAGATTGAAGGTTTTGAAAACAATAGATTAGATCACCATCTAATTCATATAATCAACATGTTAAAATGTTCATCACAATCATACAAATTGGATTTTCCAAACTAGTTTAATCAAGTGTAGTTTTTAATCATTTGAATCTTTATAATCTTAATTATTTGCTTACTATAATTGTTAGCACTGAACTTTAAAACCCCCTAAACACACTAATCCCCGTGAACGATCTCGGCTTACCATACAATCTCTTGCTATTAACGGACGAGTACACTTGCTCGTATGTGTTGCTGAGAAATTCGGTATCCGTGTTATAAATTTCAAACTTATCCGTATCGCACACATCAAGTTTTTGGCGCTGCTGCCGGGGATTTGATCGTGTTTTAGTTTTAAATTTGGTGCTTGAACCAATCCGAGATCCCTGAACCTTGTTTGCTAAAGATTTTTAAGTTTTCTATCCACAAGAACAAGCCAGCCTCCCGGCTGACCATCCGAGCCGGCCGGCTCGTCCCTCGCGAACACCAGATCACCACCAGCCGCCCAACTAGCAGTCTCAGCCGTTCGGCTGGAGATCTTCTGAGCATCCCGAAATGTTTTCTTGTACCGTCTTTTACACCTTTTTCGAGAAGCGAAAGCTACTCTAATTCATTCCTAGTTGTGTTTTGCTCCTGAATGAACATACGTTCTACGGTATAAGAACCAACTACACCATATTCCGAACCCGAACGTTTTATCCACCGCACCAAGAAGAAAAAATAGATAAGAAACCCATTCATACCCATTGAAGACCGAATTCCCAAAGTTAAATACCCATCTTTCGAGAACCTCTTCGAAGTCTTAGTTGTTTACAACCTATTTCGTGATCTACCATTCCCAATGGTCGACGATCAGCCTATGTGGGGGAACAACCGAGCTGTAGCACCTAATCCCGAGGTCGCTATCATTGCGGTTGACCTTAGAGACAGCTTCACCGTTAAAGGTCGTCACCTCTCGATGATCAAAGACAACCAATTTGACGGACGTGCGCGGGCCAATCCGCACAAGCACATCGCCGAATCCGTTGATATTTATAGAATGTTCTGATATGGTAACACCAATGATGACGTAATCAAACTTAAAATCTTCGCATCATCCCTTGCCGGTGATGCCAAAGTATGGTTCAACGAACTAAGTCCAGGTGTTATCACTACTTGGGAACAAATGAGACAAGCTTTCGTAAGCCGATTCTTTCCACCCGCAATGTTCGACCGACTCATAGGAGAAATTCGAGGTTTCACCTAAAATCCTAACGAATCACTTATAGATGCTTGGCTATAAATGAAGGACTTACTTCGTAGTTGTCACGGACATGTTTTAGGACGAGGAACCATAATCCAAATCTTTTATCATGGACTTGACGAAGCCACGCAAGCTATCCTTGATGCCGGAGGAATCTTTCTCTAAAAAACCCCGAACGAAGCACACTAATTGCTCGAAGATCGAGTGCTCTTGAAACTCGATTGGTCTAAGAACATGAAAGCTAAACCCATTCATAAAACCGTTGCCTTCGCGGAAAGTAGCAACGATTCCAAACTCATGGAAAAGATGGAAGCATTAACCACAAAGATCGACTTGCAATTCAAAGATATCCAAGAATAAATGAAAGAGATGTGAGACGGATGCAATAGTTATGGAGGTCCTCACCCATTGTCGGAGTGTGACGACAAGCCTATGGGCGGTTCCAAAGACGAAGAAGCCAACTATGCCTACGCAGGTTACCGAGGAGGAGGATATCGAGGAAACTACTACAGTAGGAGTTCTGGAAATTGGCGAGACCGTCAACCAAGAGATGAAAACCAAAACTTCCAACCTCGAGAGGACATTCCTTCCATTCCACCAACACCCGAAACAAAGTTCAATGAGTCCGACTTTGAAAAAACCATGCGAGAATTCATGGTCGCTCAAAAATTGTCAAATGACTTTGTCAAAAATCAGTTCTTCAATCTTAAAACCAAAGTCAAGCAAGGACAAAAGAATCACCAAGCCTCGATTTAGGATCTTGAGACAAAATTTGGTTGACTCTTCGACCAATGTTCCTCTCGACCAACTGGAAACAATGTTTTTATATCTTAATCTCGTAACTCATCTCACACACAAACGAACTGTCTTGAAATAAGAATATAGATGTTACAAAGCTTCAACGTATCTAAAGAACTCCATGCATTTCAGGTTTTACTCACAACTTTCTAGAACCTCCCAATTCCCAAATTTCTGATTACTTGGCTCACAATGGACAGAATTCTCAACGAAATATAGGCCCATTTATCCAAGGATTCTCAAAGAGTCATACATTCCAAAATCGGTTCTTAACTGTACTTCTTTCCAAACTGTACTACACCTCTCCAAGGTGAGAGATTCAAACACCCATAACCTACCAGCATTAATTCAAAAGTTTATCAACTACTAACCAAGGTTACTCTTTCGTTAATTTGCGATGCCTCATGCCCTTTCTGTATTATCGCTATCTTGTTGGTTGTTTCATGGCACCATATTCGATAAATTAAACTTACTATCTCCTGTTACACAGAATATAATTCGGTTTAAACATTTATTACTTTCCATTACTATGTTTCAAATGAAGCACATTTCATACTCAGAATGTTAATCCCCCACCTTAGAAAACTCATCTTTACGAAAATGAGTATTTTCCAACTACCTTCCAATTTACCATAATTGTTCCTAAGCATAGTTCAGGAATGGGGTGAATTAGTCAGGTACCATTGACTTACACTCATCGCCACGTATCCAATCTCAAACTTGGTAAATTAGCTCTAAAAACCCTTAGTCTATTTTTTCCAACTTCTACTCGAGTAACTCACAGTTGTAAGCCAACAACTCTGAAGACCCTTGATACTCAAAACATCGATTAGTTAACCTAAACACTCACAAAAACAGTATCCGACCTCAGAGGATAGAATCATTTTTCATGTACGCCTCTTCAATAAGCCAAGGTTCCTTAAATCTCTCCAAATGGAGGTCCAATACCTTGTTAATACAATATGACAACCACTTCTCTATCCTGTTCCAATCGCTTGGTCAAGCACGCAATCATCTTTTGTGACGCGCTTCTTTTGCTTTTGGACATCTATATCTTATTCCACCAACATCCCTTTTCTCAACAAACTAGATCAGATTGTCGTTAAATCTAGCTTGAAAATCACTTCTTGGTTTCACTCCTTCTTCCTTTCCTCGGTTCACAACATCAAAATTTGCCTTTCCTCGATGGTACTTGGCCTCGAAATCAAACTCAATCTATAACATCTAACCACATCATCTTTTGCCCTACCCCCCCCAATGGTTACATTCCTTCGATTAAAATGTATGTTGGAGAATTTATGATTTTATAGAGTACTCTGCTTGTCTCGTTCACTTAATGCCTCTAGCATTATATAAGGCAAAAATATTCCACGTTAGTCATGCTAATTCTTCATAAGAACCTTCAGTTGACACAGTACATGAAATCCCAAATCCCCTTTTTCTCCATTTTTTTCTAAGCATGCTTCAAATCCTTGCTTCGCGCAGTACATACATATACTTCGATATGTCGCTCCACTTCCGGCAATGCAAGATCGGCTCGTTCCCATTTGACTTCCTTCCACATCCTAGATAGCTTCCTATTTGCCTCCACTTCCACGATTGTTGGACAACCTTCACACATACTCTTCTCTTCCTTCAAATGACTCATACCGATCATCTTTTAAGGTGCGAATCGTACGCCCTCATTTGCAGATAACGAGGCGAATTTTAAAATTTCACATGTGTATATATCTCAGTTAACTCGGCTTGTCTTTATAAGGCCATGCCAACAACCAGGCTTATTACTCATGCAATACTGCTGGTGCATTGGTATAACCAAAATGCATAGCCGTAACTTCATCAGTGTCTCATTACGCATCCTAAAAACAGGTCTTAGCTACCGTCATCCTGTGCACCTCACATTGGCTGACATCACATACCGAATTTTCTTCTCACTCCTTCTCGAGATAATTATAGCACGTTTCAATACTACCCCACCCTTACTTCCTACCAATCAATCACAGACGCTTCCCAAAACAAGTACCACCATTCGAAAACCAACCCTCACCTTGCAACTCCTACAATCGCTTCCACACCTCTTGCCTTTCTAAAAAAAATACGTCAAAACTGACACGAGCCTTTGCAAATCGGCGTCGCTCCTTGTACTAATTCCATACGAAATCCTATTCTACGAGATGGGTAAAAACCCCACTAAATCCTGAGGAACATTCGAGAACGCTCACATACTACTAAAGTATCACTAAATTTTGACTCATATGCTTTGGTACTCCTACGAGACCTCGCATCCTCTTTAGTTCGTTTCCTCACGAACCTTAAACACTTTTTAGCTCACTAAGGTATTTTTTAACTACCTTCTTGTTGCGCATGGCTACTCCCAGCCCTTATTCCCTCAACAACAATTCTCTCATACGGCTTCATCAACGCTACACCATAAATAAGAAGGTACTAAGTAAATGGATGAAATTCTCAAATTCTAACTTGGAATCGCAAATAATTCTATTCGCTTCGCTACCATCAATCGCACCACTCAGAAGATATGACCTACCATCAACTCTAGAACCACGCCATGAAGAAATACCAAACTTCACATGCACCAATTGGTATGGACCCAAAAATCACACAATCCCAAAAGAAGAAACAACCTCCGATTATAAACCTCGACATAACAAAACGACTAGACCCTAAACAAATCAATAGATCGCAGAAACACCAATGAATATTACCACAGACCACGACCCATTAATTAAATGATTAGACCCATTGTTCCCAAAAAGACTTTTTACACAAGGAAACTTTCCCTCCTAACTTATTTTACTCATCATTTTAAAACAATAGAATCACCTTTGTTAATAAATGACAATAAATTTTAAGTGTAAAAATAAATTTAAATAAAATTTTTATAAACTTATTTTAATTATGGTTTTCATAAAAGAAATCTAAAGATGATTTAAAAAAAATTGTGTTGCATTTTATTTATATAAAATTTTTTAAAGAAGTTTTTAACACCTAAACGATATGATATCGACTACAACAAAATTACTTTGAAAAGGAATTTATGACTCGCAACAAGAGACATATGATAGCAAAATAGACTCCCAAATCATTTAGGATTCCCAATTCCAAAATGTTCAATTTACTGAAAACGAACCAACAGGAAACTCTTTAAAAAACCACACAAAAACCATAAGAAACTAGATCCAGGACCAACCGGTCATAGAACCAAACCAAAGAGTAGCGCCACCTTAGACTTGGGAAACAACTTCAAACGCGAACGGAGTTACATAGCAACACTAGTTCTTTGATGGCAACTAAAACATACCACACGAGCGTTTGGATATCTCAACTGGAACAACGAGCCAAAACTAACCAACTTAAGAATCGCGACGGACAACACCAACAGGTATCAGATGTACTCCCACAAATGATAGATGAAAGGGAAAACTTACCATCTACTCAACTTGATCCTATATAATCGCTCAACGGTTAAGAGAAGAATTCTCTAACCATACAACCATCCTACATCAGATCTTCCACAATTCACATCTACACATACCTTCTACACGAATTCCAGACTTACATCCTACATAATACATACAAGCAACAATGATAAGTGAAATCAAAGTTTACAAGTCCATGTGTGTGACACCTTTAATAATTATGTTCGCAGACCATTATTAAATGCACCTTTTGCACTCGCGGACTTACTTTCCAAGACATACTCTCAATGATAACACACATCTTTTCACATAGCACTTAATAATCAATCCAAATATAACTAAAACCATGATAATCCACCTAACGAAATCATAAAATCTAATCGAACAAACGAAACAGTAAGTCACATCGTGACACCAAAATATAAAATATTCCTCGATTATTAGTAACGCATCGAGGTAGAAAAAGAAATAAACTTATGTTGGGCCTCGCTTGGGTTTGACTTTTTCTCTCAAAAGTCCCCCTAACTACGCGGGTCCAGTGAGGTAAACAATCTCCCAACGATATATCCTAGGGGATAGGGGAAGACATGACTAAAACAATAACAAAGGGGTATATATATCTAGATTCCCATATGAAAAGTATAGATTTCTTATATTATATTAGTTGTAATTCCAAAATAGAAAAAAACATCTCAAGCTTTTTGGTATCGGGAAACCAAACGGTATATACGTACACAACACTCATGCCCTAAAATGAATTATATGAGGGATCCTTAAGCTATAGTCTAGCCTCAACCACTAGTTTACTATATCCTAAGGTCTGGATACCAATCTGTCAACACCCCACCAGCGGAAATCATGAGGCGGTGTAACAAAGAATGGATACATCAAAAAACATGGTGTCTATATAGAGAATACTAAAATAAAACTAAAGTAAAGCCAAAGACACAATGTGTCATTACAATACCCAAAACCTATTGGTGTTTTATTAATGAGAAAGAGGTCCGGTCAATAAATGACAATGCCAAAAACTTAATCCAAACAATTCTGCAAACGAATTATTCAAACAGAAGCATAAATAAAAACTCAAAAAGCATCCTACGGTCCTCTTCTGGGCCACTGTACTATATCTTTGCACCATTAAGGCTCACATGAAAATGATGCTTAAAACGTCAAACCAATGGGTTGGTGAGAGTCATAGGTTTAAGACTCACATTATAAACCTTTCAAACCAATTACTGTGATTATCAAAAGAATATAGGACAATTATGCAACCAATCATAAATATGGGAACGGAACGTGTCCCTCGATCCAACAAATATCAACCATTAGGTAGGAAAGTTACCCCCGATCCAATATGTCACTTACGCACCTAAAAGTCTACCAGCTGAAGCTTATAATTAGGCTTGGACTCCAAATTGGTAGGAACATTACTCCTGATCCAATGGGTAGGCGTACCCCTCTGATCCAATTCAATAACACATTCATTGTGCAACAATTAGTCATATAACAGTCGCACATTGTCCACACTCAATTTAACACATAATCACATCAATTCAAAACCTTTTAAAACACAAGCATCATTTCCATCCCAATTTAAAAACATTAAAAAGAAGAGGACTTTGAAACTAACATGATCGCTTAGCTTCCCAAAATAATAAACAAAGCTTCATAACACCTCAGAAAACAATCTCAAAAATATTACAGCACACAATAAACTACCATCAATTAGGTATTCAACCCAATATGATATAACCTCAACTATGATGGATATCTAAGCTATCTACCATAGTTCTATACTTAATTTAACCCTTTTCCAACTCTTACATATGTCATTTACTCTTCAATACTACACTTTAAATTTTCTGGTTTTGAGCAGAATTTTATACTCACTTATGCCGTCCTAAACGTACCACTTAAACACTTCCATAATTCAAACCAAAATTCACCATGCTACATATATGTCCTATGAACCTCTCATAGCTCTCCCAAAGCCATTACCCTTTTACAAATACCCTTTAGAAATTCATTAATCCAAAGTGTCCAGAATTCGTCCAGAATCTGACCCCCTAAAAGTATGACGTTAGATAACCAACTTAAACTTCATAACCTACTTAGAAAAAATTCAGGGGTCACACACAATATATAAACTAACTTCCACGTGATTTAGAGCCTCTAACTAGATGTCTAAGTATTTTTAGAAAAATCAAAACCAAAACTGAAATTCGTCACTGTTTTACACACTGATTTTGTAACGACCTTTTGACCCACTTCCCGACCATAAAAACTCACGAGACCAACTTTTCTGGAAAGTAGACTCTCTGAGGTTATCTCCAGTATGTTGTAAATTGTTTATTTGATAATTTATGATTGAGTTATGACCGTTACAAAACTGC
Source organism: Tanacetum coccineum (assembly GCA_026074375.1). NCBI lineage: Eukaryota > Viridiplantae > Streptophyta > Magnoliopsida > Asterales > Asteraceae > Tanacetum > Tanacetum coccineum. The sequence continues at coordinate 13,510 of BQNB010080304.1, forward strand.
CTAATTTTCTGCAGTGAATTAAAACGACTATATCTAAAGATCAAGCCCTAACCGACTAACCCAATTATGAAAACAATCAAACGAATGATCAAACATGATCTATACATCATAAAATTTCAGAAACATAAAACCCTAATCCAAACCCTAGCCGAAAATTACATGATTAAAACCCTAATCCATCATGCTAGATTACATTAATTAAAATAAAGACTAGAATTAAACAAGGATTAGAAAAATACCTTAAACCCTAAAATTCTTCTTCTTCTTCTCTTCCCTAGATCGGTCGAACAAATGAGGGGCTTAGGGATTTTATTTTTTGTATTTATAGGCTCCTAAAGTAATCTTAGATAAAGCCTAATTAGAGTTTGATTTCTAATACAATTCCTTTCCCCCCTTTTTTTTAAAACCGGCCGAACATGACCTTTTCTTTTCTTTTTTATTTTTTTTCTTTTATTTATTAATTATATAACTACTTGTATTTCCTTAAATTTTTATAAAAACCTTAACTAATTTGACTATACCTTTGCATAAACGAAATTCACTAGACTTTTAAAAATAACTTTTTAACTTTTCATTTTCAACCTAACTT
>BQNB010080305.1:0-27238 GCA_026074375.1 Tanacetum coccineum
CAATGTTTCGTTTAGTTTGGGGAGGGAATCTATCGATTTGATGTTACCTACTTATTGTTTTGTTCTCACGTACCCCGTTTTTCCCACCAAAATTTTAAAAAATATGAAAAATTTAAAAATTAAAAAAAATAAAATAAGTGTTTTTGTCACAATTTTGACTTTCTTGCTGGGTAAGAATAGGAGTAAATTTTGACCCGATCGAGCGTGTTGAGCTCTAGCTTGTTCCTTAACTTTTAGGCTAAGCGTTCGCTAATTCGCGAAGAACGAAAAATGATAGAGTTAAGTATGAGTAGGATGCTAAACAAAGATTATTTGGAAATCTTAAGAGCTCATGTATGTAACTTGTTGCTTTTTCTCCCATAAGCTCTTAACCGGATTAATATACGTGCTATTTTTGGAGATTAAACTTAAATCAACAATTTTTATGTAATATATAGCAAAAATTTTAGTCTTAGTTCAAATTTATACTTGAATTTTTCAAAAAGAAGTCTTCTATATAAAAAAAATGATGAAAATATAAAAAATGATAAAATGATAAAAAAAATATAATAATAAAAGCTGTGGGTTGATAAAAGTTTACTACCTCTTGCCGGCTCACAACCGATGTGGTAGTCTTCTAAAGAAAGCCCATAGTAAGAATAAAGATCCGAGACTGATAAAAGTTTGCTGCATCTTGCCGGCTCACAACCGATGTTGCAGCCTTCTAAAAGGTCGAGGGTTATAATTGCATAAATGTCTAAATAGTTAAATAAAATTAATAATTGACTTATTTTTGTTAAATTCAAATATGCTTTTGCACTTTGACTATTTTATTTTATAAGCTATGAATACTCGGGAAACTTAAGAGTATTTGAAACCTAAGGTCTGTGAGTCCTGATACTAGTCTCTGTGGGGTGTCAAAAACCTGGTCACTTAGCCGCAAGGTTGAGATGTGCCGAGACGAAAGTCGCTACATGGGATGATCTCGCCTTTAAACTCATTATTCTAAGGTGGAACGTAAAGCATAGTATGTTGCAAAAAGTTGATGCATGGTTGAAATCCAAAATAGCACACTCACTTAAGATATAATAAATGTCGGGAGTAAAAGGTTCACAAGTTGCAAATATGAGTAGTGTTAGCATCCTTACTGATATATAGCTGTGATTTTGTTTTAAGCTTGGTTTGGATAAGTGAAAAGTCAGGAACGATAAATTTATCCTTTTTGGGGCATTCTCGGATTCGAAATGCATCTTGTTCTATGATCCCTAACAGTTATGGAAATAACGAAAGTCAAAATAACATTAAAAAAATGAAAAAGATGTTTTAGAAAATGGGAAATAGGGGTGTTTTATAACTTGTGATCTCTTAATTCTCTCCACAAAAATCTTTGCTACTTTTCAAATGTTTAGTTTGGGGAATTTTCGAGGTATTTGGTTATAGGGCATGTAATATTGCGTGAGGACACACAATCGCTTAATTTGGGGAATTTTGATATGTGTGAAAACACATATCCATTTTATATCAAAATAGACCCTAAAAAGACGAAATTGTGCTTTAAATGCTTGAATATTGCTTGTTTTGTCTTTGTGATTGTGTAGGTACGGATAAAGTAAAAATGCCGAGAAAACGGTCAAAAACCGGGCAAACACGAACACGGGAACGGAAGAGCACGCAAAAAGCTGGGAGGAAGCTATCAAAGTCAAAAAGTCAAACCTCCAGTCAACTCTTGGTCAACATGGTCAAAATCACAAAAAGACAAAAAAATCCCAAAAGTTACAATTCAGTCCCTTATAAAATCCAAAATTACAAAAGTGGTCCCTAATCCTTAAATGTTAACACCCGTTAACATTTATAAAACAAAAGTTAACAATTGTTAAAACCCTATATCCATAACCGGCCCAACCATTTTCATACACCCAAGGCCCATTTCTTTTTTATATGACCCGAAGTCAAAGCCTAGGTCAAAACAAACACAAACGCACCCTTATAGTAAAAAAAGAAGCGGGAAAGTTTGTTGTTACTGTAGATCATCTTCCCCAATTACCCAGGGTTAAAAACAAAGGGCAATTCATAATTAAGGGCCAAAAAGGACAATTCATGGGATCAAGTACACATGGGCAGAGTTATACATCACCTAATGCCCTCATTGGCTAAGACCCATATGAAGAATGACACGTAGGCTAGTAAGGAAGCCCAAGGGTATGGATATTTTGCACATATCTTACTCTCAGAAGAAGCACAAAGGTGTCACAATCACGGATTGCCACGCTGGCAATCCGTGTGACAAAAATTTAATCCAACGGTGTGCAATATGGATCCAATGATTGAGAAATGATCAAGGGCCAATGTCAAGAGGAGCGTGTAACTACCAAAGAGCCTAGAAGATTCAGAAGATGGCTATAAATAGCCCTTCACTCCTCACACACATGCGTCTTTTCTTTACCTAGTTTTAGCTTTTAGATTTTTAGGAAATTTAGCTTAAGCTTTTAAGTTTTAAGTCAATGTAATTTTCATTTAAACTTTTGTAATTTTCTTTTCAAGTAATGTAATCAAGCCTTTTTAGTTAATGAAATTTGAGTTTTCTTTAATAAATTTGTCAAAAGCTCTCTATAAGCTCTAGTGATAGTGTACGGACCAATAAGCTCTCACAAGTCTATAAGCTTGTGATTGAGCTTAATTAAGCCTTAATCATACTCAAAACTTTAAAATCAGCTTAAAAGTACCTTTGCTTATTTGGACTGTAACTTTTGGAAGATGAGTTTAAAAGGGAAGAACTCATATGGACTTATACTGGCTTATCTTAGGATAAGCCAGAGCTTGTAGATGCTCATTTGAGCTTTTGTAACCTTTGTTTTGCTAAGGTTTCCTGTAAGTTTTCTTTAATCTAAACTATCTTAAATTTCTAGCTTATGAATATGCTTGTTTGCTTATCAAATGCTTATTATGCTTTCTAGTTAGCTTATTTGTGCTTATTATCATCTTATATGTTTATTAGTCTTAATTGATCATCTATCTTTAGTTAATATAGCTTAGATCTTAGTTTTGCATTTTTCTGTCTTAAAAATCATTAAAAAACCAAAAATAGTTAGCATAGTTTGTAGATCTTAGTTTCTAGCTAATTTGATTGTTGAAATTACTTTTATCAAGCTTGTTATAAGCTAATAGTTATCTGGTATCTAAGTTTGATTCAATAGTTTTTAAGTTTCATAAGCTTAAGTTGAATCTGTCATGTATAAAGGGGTGTTTGGTTTAGTGAGATTTGACTCCTTAAAGTCAAAATGAGTTGTGCAATCTCTTTGAGTTAATTTCATTATCAATCAAAATCAGTAGTTAAGTGGTTTTCTCAAATTAGATGTCATAATCTAAAAAGTTTAAGCTCAAAACCTTTGTTCCTGCACCAGGGGATTTTTCCTTTTTACTTAGATTGTTAAAATTTGATCCAAGCCTTCCTAGGCTTGGATTTTGTTTGCTAGGTGTTCTTAGACACTCAATAGGAGTGTCTAGTGCAGGAGTAACCATTAAGGTCACCTGCATTGTTGTTTTGACCATTTGGCCAATTGCATCAGCAGTAGTAACAGCAGTTACTACTGCTGTCTTTTCAGCTTCATTTAAGCTAGAGTTTGTAGGATTTAGAATCTAAAATTCAATTAGCTATTAGATTAGATATAGGTTAAAGTAGATTAAAGTTTGTTTTTCACATTTTAGCTTATTTCATAGGGTATTTAGCTTTTAAATTTCATAATAAAACCTTAAAAAGACCAAAAACAGTAGTAACTAATATTTAGCTTTTCAATTTAGTTTTCTAGCTTTTAGGAGGTGTTTTTATGGTTTGGATTCATAGAATGCTAGTAGGTTGATAAGATTCCAAAAGCTTAGGGTCTGTTTTAGCTTATTGAGCATTTTAGCTTAAGTTGTTTTTAAGCTTTTAGTGCTTATTTCTGAGTTAGCCTTTTAGATCATCAAATTAAGCTAGCCTATAGTGTTCTTAGCTTAGGTATCTTTTCAAATTTGGTTGCTAGGTATCATAAGCTATCTAGGACAGCTTTTAGTTTCAAAATTGAGCTTAATTTGAGTAGTGTGCAAGCTTTTAAGTGAAAAGTAGCTTTTAGGCTTTTAAAAGCTTGTTTCTGAGACAGCAACTTCAAAAGTTTTTTGAGAGCTTATTTTTAAGTTTCAATTTATGTTTGTTTTGTTAAAGTTGTTTAAAAAAGAGTCCTTAACAACTTTGTGTTTTTAAGTTTTCAAAAATAAAACACCTCAACATTTTATAAATGAAAACCCAAACCCAACGCAAAAAAAACACACACACACCCCACTCCTTATCGCTGTGCCCTTGGGTCTTTTTCATAAGACCCTTGCACACTTTATTCTTTATATGCATTTTGGCCAATAAGCCTTATAAAGCTGTCACAACTTATTTAATAAGCTGTTATCTCGCTTATTTTTACTAATGATTTATATAGTTAAGCTTTTATTCTGTCATTTTTTCTAGAATTTTTATAGTTAATTTAGGTAATTTTTTTAATCATTTATTTCATTAAAAACTTTAAAAAATCTTAAAATAGCAAAAGATAATCAAAAAAATAAAAAATCTTTTCTAGAAAAAATTTTTTTATCATTTAGATCGTAGGAAAACTCATTGACTCTCGTAAAGTTTTATGTTTTGAGCAATTTTAGCTTTTAGGCTCAGTTTTTTGACTCCCTTTTCGTTTTTTTGTGATATCCTTTCAAATTTTTCCGTTAAGCCTTTTAAATTTTGCAATCCCTTTATTTTTACTCATAGGAATTAGAATTATTTAATTCATTCTAGGTTAAGGGCAAAATAGGGTTTATTTTGTCGTTTCCGTTTTTCGTCTGCGTGTTTAGTTAATTTACTTGCATTTAATTATTTTAATTGTTTTTAGTCGTAGAAAATCAATCAAAAAAGTGAAAATCATTCATACATTGTCCAAACTAAATCGAGGGTATCAATTCACATTTCTTTGGGATACGACCCGGTAATCACTTACCAGTAAAAAATACGTATTATATTATATATATTTTGAAGAATTTCCTTTTTACCTTTGTCCTCAAGGGTAAATTGGTAGTTTTCCATTGTATTATATATTATATTCTTACGTGTGTTAGATTCTTAGCGAATCAGTGTTTGAATACATCCTTCATGAAATTCAAGATATCTACATCAGAGAAACATGAAGTTAAACAAGTTCAACAAACATGTTTAGGGGAGGATTGTTGGGAATTATGCTTTCCTGACTTAGTACCGCTAGTTGTAGTAGAAAGTACCGACAGTTATAGTTAGAACATAAAAAATATATATAAAAAATTAAAAATAAAAAAAAATATTTTTCTTTTCTTTTTAGTATAATTATCATTTAAAAAATATAAAAAAAATCAAAAATATAAATAGTTGTCCAAAATAAAAAAATAAAATAAACAAAGTTGGTAAAAGAAAACCAACAAATAATACCTTCAATTGAGGTATTATCCATTAGTAAGTTCCCAACTCGAATCAAAGATTTAAAAACTTGCCATTTGTGTCATTTACGAAATACGGCTCACCTTAAAAAGTAAAATTTTTAAGAGCTACCGTGAAGTAAATTTGATTATTTGGTTTAAGTTGTCTATCTCATTATCCGTTAAAATAGTTTGTTAAATAAAATAAATAAATAAATAAAAGAATTAGTTTAAATTTTCTTTTTCTACTTTGTGCATGCGCACTCGTTCTCAAACCCGCAACCGTAACCGTCAACAACAAGCCCAACCGGCTGTTGTTCAACCATTTCATTTAGAAGAACCTTTTGTTAATCCTTTTCTAGTTCCGATGGTTGATAACCAGACTATGGCACAATTGCTCCAAGCACCCACCGAGGGGTACGAGGATGCAATTGTAATTCCTGAAATCAATGCTAATTTTGAGTTAAAGCATGGTTTGATCAATCTTGTTCAAAACAAACAGTTTTTCGGACATGATAAAGAGGATCCACATGCTCACATCCGTTATTTCAATAAAATCACTTCAACAATGAGATTCCCGGATATCCCGAGCACGTCAATTAAGCTTATGCTTTTTCCATTTTCTATTGAAGGTTCAGCCCGGATTTGGCTAGAAAAAGAACCTCCTCGATCAATTTTGACATGGGATGATCTTGTTTTAAAATTCATTAATCAATTCTTTCCTCCTTCAAAAATGACAAATCTTCGGAACGAAATCACGAGATTTCAACAAAGATTTGACGAATCGTTTTATGAGGCTTGGGATCGATTTAATGATCTTCTTCGAGCATGCCCACATCACGGATTTTCTAAATTACATCAATTGGATACGTTCTACAATGCTTTGAATGTTAATGATCAAGATTCGTTGAATTCTGTTGCGGCAGGAAACTTTTTGGATAAGATGCCTCGTAAATGCTTAAGAATTATCGAGAATAAATCCAAGGTTCGTAATTCACGAAACAAGGCAGTCGTCGCCAAAGTGAGTTCGAATTCATCTACCCTCGGAATTTCACCAGATGTTGCTGCTCTTACAACCGAAGTTTCTGAACTTAAGAATATGATGAAGACTATGCTTATCGACAAACAAAAATCGCAAGCTCCCCCATCCCCACTCCCCGTAAAAGCGTCGAGGCAGATTTGTGTAACTTAGTGGAGGTGCTCATTCATATAGAAACTTTCCATCCCCGATGGCACCGTTATCGAGACAACAATAAGAGTAACGTTTACAAGCTGCTGCAGCCAATTTTAATCAGGAATTACCAATTCTAAACGCATCAGATGTGTTGCAAACCAAATCCGACCTCCTGGTTTTCCTCCGATTCAAAACAATCAAAACCGTTTCAATCAGACTCAAGGGAATAATTTCAACCAAAATCGAGGAACCAATTTCAATCAAAACCGTGGAAGTAACTTCAACCAAGGACAAGTTTATCAACCTCCGACGATTCAAACCCCGGTTTACCAAGCTCCATCTCCTGCTCCGCAAATGCAAGGTGTTTCAAAGACCGATTTTGAGAATTATGTCAAGGCTAATGATGCTGTATTACGGAATATGCAAAATCAAGGCCAGGGTTTACAAAACCAGATGACAAATTTAACGGAAATGCTTTCTAAATTCATAAGTTCCAATACCGCTTCGTCTTCAAGTTTAGGTACTCTTCCAAGTCAAACTGTAATTAACCCTCGTGAGCATGTTAATGCTATCACCACACGAAGTGGTAAAACTTGTGAAGGACCTTCGACTCCTCTTGTTCCTACACCCGTTGTTTCTACTCCTCTAAAGGAACCCGAACAAAACCCGAAGACGTCAATGGACAAAGTGCAAAAATCAGGTACAGAAAGTACCGCACAAGTCCCACCTCCGGAGGATCATGATACCATTTTTATTGAAATACCAAAACCAAAGACTAAGGAAACTGTTCAAAAGCCTATTTCTCCAGAGCCTGATTCATATCAACCTAAACTTCCATACCCCGAGAGGATGAAAGTAAGAGAGAAAGATACACCCAGTGCTCAGCAGAGCAGGTTTATGAAGTTGTTTAAACAACTCCGTTTAGAAATTGGATTAAAAGATGCTCTTATTGAAATGCCAAAATTCAACAAATGGTTAAGCACTTTATTGAGAAACAAAGAGAAACTTGAGGAAATCGCCATCACAACCGTAAATGCTGAATGTTCTGCCATCATCTTGAACAAAGTTCCCGAGAAACTCAAAGATCCCAAAAAATTTCTTATCCCGTGTGCTCTACAAGAACTTGATAGGACTAATGCTTTAGCCGATTCCGGAGCTAGCATAAATCTTTTGCCTCATTCTATCTACAAGCAACTTGGGCTTGGAGCCTTGAAGCCCACCCGAATGACACTCGAGCTAGCTAACCGTTCCGTTACACACCCAATGGGTATAGCCAAGGATGTTGTAGTTAGAGTTGATGGTTTCACTTTTCTTGCTGATTTTGTCGTGGTTAATTTTGAACCAGACCCGAGAGTGCCTATTATTTTAGGGAGACCTTTCCTTCGCACTGCAAAAGCTCTCATTGATTTATACGAGGAAAAATTAACATTAAGAGTAGGAAGCGATGAACTTGTCTTTTATGCTGAAAAATCTGAGAAAAGCAAGAATAAGCAATTTGCTCATGCTATTTCTGTCATTGATTTTTCGAAAGATGAGCCATTTAGTGGCAGTACCACTAATCATTCCGATGCTCTTCCTCCTAGTTCTTCTCCGGTGAAGACTAGTGATAATCTTGAGGAGTTCGCCGATGAACTCACTCTTCTTAAAAAAGGTGTTCATGAAGAAAATTTTCAAGTTTATTCAAACCCTCTTTTCGAATTTGATGATAACTTCACCTCTAGCAACGTAAATCCTCTCTTTAATGAGATGGTTGAAGATGTCAAAAACGAGAACTCCAACGTTTCAGATTCCGATGAGCCAGTTTTACTTAACACACCTTTAACCGATAAGGTTGAGTGTTTCGCTCCAGAAGACGATATTGATGAGATCGATGCTTTTCTAGCCATGGAAGTTTCTTCTAATTTTGAGGAAGGTTATTTCGATTCAGAAGGAGACGTAATTTTTCTTGAGAATCTGCTTAGTGATGATACCACCCATAATCTCGCTCCCGAAGTGATTTTTGATCATGAACCAAAACAAAATGAATCCATCCATAATACTTCGATCACTTTTTCTCCAAGGAATGATCACCATGAGTTCGCCGGAGAAATCATTACACCGCCTTCGAGGATTGCTAAAGAGCATGAGGAATATCTTAATCTGTTGACTTTGCTTTATGAGATTTCAACTTCCCAGCCACCAGAAAATGTTCATGCTAATGCAAGTCTAATTATCTAATCTCGTATCCCCGTTGAGGATAGTGAACCCGTTCAAGAAGAGATCGATATATTCCTCGTTCTAGATAATTTAATTCCACCAGGCATTGAGAATGATGATTCCGAAGATGAAGATAATTCTACTTTCCTCCCCGAAAATGAGTCATCTATCCTTGAACCATCATCTCCTCGTCCTCCAACGGAACCACCAGACATTTGCTTAAATTTTAAGCCCGATACGGCCATGAAGAATGATGAAGATTTTAACCAAGGAGAAATTGTTTTATCCCTAAATGTTGAAGATGTCAATTCCTTTACATTTGTCATTTGGACTTTTCTTCCATCTTTCAACTACCCAGATGATTCTCCTGTTATTCTTTCTTTCAGGAATGAGGATCTCGTTTTTGACCCCGACATTTTCATTTTTCATTTTTCTTATCTAGAGCCGGTGGTATTTTCAATGGAAGTTTCTTATTCCAAGTATTGCTCTCCCTAAGGACGAATGAATTCAGGGATCGAGTCAAGCTATGTGACTCGGTTACCAAAAACAAAGCGCTTCGTGGGAGGCACCCCATGCTTATCCATTTTCTATTTTTCTTTTTAGCTTCTAATGTGTTGTGAGGAGGCTTGTACTCTTCCGTTCTTTGTGTTTGTTGTTTGTGCTTGTGATTGTTTGCAGGATAGACCCAACTTTTCTGAAGACTCTCGTGTTCGGTGTTTTGTCCCGGTCCACTCGAGCTTCCTATCCTTTGTTTGCAATTAGTTTGGGGAAATCCGATATCCTTTCATCTTATCGATTCACGTTTATCTTTGCATAATTAATAAACGGCTTAGATTTGCGTAGAGACCCGCCTTAAACATTGAGGACAATGTTTTGTTTTAGTTTGGGGAGGGAATCTATCGATTTGATGTTACCTACTTATTGTTTTGTTCTCACGTACCCCGTTTTCCCACCAAAATTTTCAAAAATATGAAAAAATTTAAAAAATTTCAAAAATAAAATAAGTGTTTTTGTCACAATTTTGACTTTCTTGCTGGGTAAGAATAAGAGTAAATTTTGACCCGATCGAGCGTGTTGAGCTCTAGCTTGTTCCTTAACTTTTAGGCTAAGCGTTCGCTAATTCGCGAAGAACGAAAAATGATAGAGTTAAGTATGAGTAGGATGCTAAACAAAGATTATTTGGAAATCTTAAGAGCTCATGTATGTAACTTGTTGCTTTTTCTCCCATAAGCTCTTAACCGGATTAATATACGTGCTGTTTTTGGAGATTAAACTTAAATCAACAATTTTTATGTAATATATAGCAAAAATTTTAGTCTTAGTTCAAATTTATACTTGAATTTTTCAAAAAGAAGTCTTCTTTAAATAAAATTAAAAAAAAATGATGATAAAATGATAAAAAAATAAATATAATAATAAAAGCTGTGGGCTGATAAAAGTTTACTACCTCTTGCCGGCTCACAACCGATGTGGTAGTCTTCCAAAGAAAGCCCATAGTAAGAATAAAGATCCGAGACTGATAAAAGTTTGCTGCATCTTGCCGGCTCACAACCGATGTTGCAGCCTTCTAAAAGGTCGAGGGTTACAATTGCATAAATGTCTAAATAGTTAAATTAAATTAATAAATTGACTTCTTTTTGTTAAATTCAAATATGCTTTTGCACTTTGACTATTCTATTTTATAAGCTATGAATATTTCGGAAACCTGAGAGTTTTTGAAACCTAAGGTCCGTGAGTCCCGATACTAGTCTCTGTGGGGTGTCAAAAGCCTGGTCACTTAGCCGTAAGGTTAGGATGTGCCGAGACGAAAGTCGCTACATGGGATGATCTCGCCTTTAAACTCATTATTCTAAGGTGGAACGTAAAGCATAGTATGTTGCAAAAAGTTGATCCATGATTGAAATTAAAAATAGCACACTCACTTAAGATATAATAAATGTCGGGAGTAAAAAGTTCACAAGTTGCAAATATGAGTAGTGTTAGCATCTTAACTGATATTTAGCTGTGATTTCGTTTTAAGCTTGGTTTGGATAAATGAAAAGTCGGGGATGATGATTTTTTTTTGGGCATTCTCGGAATCAAAATGCATCTTGTTCTATGATCCCTAACAGTTATGGAAATAACGAAAGTCGAAATATTATTAGTTTATATCTAAAAAAAATTAAAAAGTTGTAGAAAAATAGGAAAATAGGGTGTTTTATAACTTGTGATTTCTTAACTCTCTCCACAAAAATTTTTGCTACTTTTCAAAGGTTTAGTTTGGGGAAGTTTTGAGGTATTTGGTTATAGAGCATATAATATTGCGTGAGGACACGCAATCGCTTAGTTTGGGAAATTTTGATATGTGTGAAAACCCATATCCGTTTTATATCAAAATTGGCCCATAAAAGACAAAATTGTGCTTTAAATGCTTGAATATTGCTTGTTTTGTCTTTATGATTGTGTATGTACGGATAATGCAAAGATTACAAGAAAACGGTCATAACCGGACAAACACGGACACGGGAACGGAAATGAGTGTGCAAAAGCCGGGAGAATGCTGTCAAAAGGTCAACCAAAGTCAACACATAAAATGACAAATCCCAAAATTCCCAAAGCAGTCCCTCAAAGAAACCAAATTGCAAAAATAGTCCCAAAACCCTAACAGTGTTAACTCTTTTATTTAAAAGAATTAACACTCGTTAACTTTCTTTATAAAGCCAAACCCGAGCCCAATCCAATGACCCCGGCCCAAAACCCTTTATAAGCCCAAGTCAAACCCCGGGTAAATCAAAAAGTCAAACTCTCATCTTTTATAAGAAAATTACGCGGGATGAATAATTGTTACTGTTCACCCATCGTCACCGTTTACCCCAATGTCAAAATCAAAGGGCAAATGGTAATTAAGGACGCGTTTGGGTAATTCAAGGGATAAGATGCATAGTGGCAGGGTTAAATGTCATCAAAAGAATGCTATTGGTCCAAACCCAAAGGGAATCACACGTGGATTGTGAAGAAATACACGGGGAAGGATTAATTACACTACGTCTACTCTCAAACCAAGCACAAGGTGTCACATCACGGATTGCCACGCTGGCAAGTGATCCTACGGACGAGATTGAGTTTCCAATGATTGGTAATGATTGAAGGCCAGGATTGAAAGGAGCGTGTGTAGAGGCTAAGGACCTAGAAGCTTCCCTTGACAGTTATATAAAGGCCTGCTCACTCACTCAGAGGGGATCTATCTTATATATCTTTTCTCTGCATTTTTTTAAGTTTTTAAAATAGCTTATGTAACTTTTTAGTTTTAAATTGTAATTTTCTTTTAAGCACTTGTAATTTCCTTTTATTAAGCATTGTAATCCGTTTTCTAGTTAATAAAATCAAGTTTTCTTTTACTAAATCTGTTATAAGCTTTTACTATTCTCAAATAATGTTTGCTACTGTTTCAAAAGCCCTTCACAAGCTCATACAAGCTCTTTGAGTCTCTAAGCTCAAATTGAGCTATTAATAAGCTCTTAATATACTTAAACTAATAAAATCAGTCTTAATACCCTTGCTTATGAATTATGGACTTTTGGATGATAAGCTAAAACTGGAAGAGCTTATTGGACTTATACTAGTTTGTCTTCTAGACAAGCTAGAGCTGTAGACAAGCTCTTTGAGCCTTATTTGCCTTTGTTTATCTAAAGCTTTGTAAGTTCTCTTTTCTCTTCCTGTCTTTAAATACCTAGTTTAGATATGCTTATCTAGCTTATAATCTGGCTTATTTGTGCTTAATTCTGTCTCTAAGTGCTAATTGATGATGTTTGTTTATCTGTTTTTAGTTTCATTAGTGTAGATCTTAATTTTTAACTATTTATCTTATAAATCAATAAAAACAAAAAAAATATTAGCATAGTTAGTAAAACTTAGTTTCTAGCTTATTTGCTTATTGTTTCATGTTTATGTTGGTTATTATAAGCTGTTCAATATCTGGTATCTAAGTTTTAATCACTAGATTTTATTTTCTTAAGTTTAAATGAATCAAAATGTTTTTAAAGGAGTGTTTGGATTTACTCAGTTTGACCTCAAAAAGTCAAAGGAAATTGATATAAACTTTTGAATCAGATAAGTAATCATAAAGTAACAGTTTGTGAAGAGAAATCATGAATTAATTTTCAAATTTGAGAAAGTTTAAGTGAAAACTGTTTGGATTTGCACCAGGGGAGAATTTCTATTTTAGCTAGTAAAGAGATTTTTGATCCAAGCTTTCCTAAACTTGGATATTGTTACTTAGTGTTAGTACACACTCATTTTGAGTGTGTAAAGCTAGTTTGACCACTCTAGGTCAGCTGCATTTGGTTTTTACCATTTTGTTTGTGCAACAAATAGAGTACTGCAGTCTCTAATTGCAGTCTTTTTAGTTCAAATTTAAGATAGCAATAGTAATTTTTAATCCTTAAAATTCAGTAGGCATAGAGTTTACATGTTAGTTAAGTTAGTTTAAAACTGATCTTTCAATTTCTAGCTTGTTTTCTAGGGTAAATTAGCTTCTCAATTTCATAAGAAATCTAAAAAAAAAAACTTAGTTTCTTTAATTGCAAGCTTTAGTAGAAACAACTTTAGATTTGCATAATTTGAGCTTAAAATGAGTTGTGTGCTAGCTATTAAGTGAAAAATCACTTTTTAGCTCTTAAAAGCTAAGTTCCTGAAACTGCTTTTTTATAAGCTCTTTAAGATCTTTAATTTTGAGATTTGAGCTTTATAGTTATTGTTAAAGTTTGCTTAAAAAGTTGTCCTTAACATACTTATGTTTTTGAAACCTAGTTTTTGTAAACCCCGAGTATGTGATAGAAGTAGCAGATGGTAAGAAAGTAGAAGTTGATAGGGTTATTCGTGATTGCAAACTAGAACTAGGAACTTCCCTGTTCACTATAGATTTAGTACCTTTAGGTCATGGGAGTTTCGATGTGATTGTGGGGATGGATTGGCTATCTGAGCATAAGGCTGAGATAGTGTGCCACAAGAAGGTGGTTAGGATACCATTGGAAAATGGTGAGATACTTCATGTCCAAGGAGAACATAATTCAGGAATCTCCAAAGCCTTAAGTAACATGAAGGTAGACGAACAAAAATTGAGTGATATTTTCGTAGTACGAGATTTCATTGAGGTATTTCCAGAGGACTTGTCGGGATTGCTTCCGCAACGACAAGTGGAGTTTCGCATAGACTTAGTTTCGGGAGCGATGCCGGTTGCGAAGTCTCCATATCGTTTAGCGCCCTCAGAGATGCAAGAATTATCTGTGCAGCTTCAAGAGTTGCAAGACAAGGGTTTAATACGACCAAGTCATTCTCCGTGGGGAGCACCTGTGTTGTTTGTTAAAAATAAGGATGGTGCACTACATATGTGTATTGATTATAGGGAGTTGAACAAGTTTACTATAAAGAATCGTTATCCTCTCTTGAGAATCGATGACCTATTCGATCAGCTGTAAGGAGCGCGCTACTTCTCAAAGATAGATCTTCGATCAGGTTATCATCAGCTCTGAGTGCATAAGGATGATATCCCAAAGACCGCATTTCGAACGAGATACGAACATTTTGAGTTTACTGTTATGCCTTTCGGATTAACCAATGCACCCGCAGTCTTTATGGATGTGATGAACCGGGTTTGCAAACCGTATCTAGATAAGTTTGTCATCGTTTTCATTGATGACATTCTAGTCTACTCAAAGTCTAAGGATGAACATGAGGTTCATTTGAGGCTGGTGTTGGAATTGCTGAAGAAGGAAGAGTTGTATGCTAAATTCTCCAAGTGTGAGTTTTGGTTGCAAGAGTTGCAATTCCTGGGTCACGTGGTCAACCAGAATGGTATTCACATGGATCCAAGTAAGATTGAGGCGGTGAAGAATTGGAAAGCTCCTACAACACCATCTGAAATTCGATCATTTTTGGGGTTAGCAGATTACTACCGACGTTTTATCCCAAATTTCTCTAAAATTGCTAAACCTCTTACTTTACTGACTCGGAAAAACAAAAATTATGAGTGGGGCGTGGAACAGGAAGAGGCATTTCAAACTTTGAAAGATAACTTGTGTAATGTTCCAATACTATCGTTGCCTGATGGCGTAGAAGATTTCGTAGTATACTGCGATGCATCAAATCAGGGATTAGGTTGTGTACTCATGCAAAGAGGAAAGGTAATTGCCTACGCATCGAGACAGCTAAAGATCCATGAGAAGAATTATACAACGCATGACCTAGAATTGGGAGCTGTTATGTTTGCCCTTAAGACTTGGAGGCATTATTTGTATGATACGAAGAGTGTTATCTATATGAATCATAAGAGCCTTCAACACATATTCGATCAGAAGGAGTTGAATATGCGTCAAAGGAGGTGGATTGAGTTATTTAGTGACTATGAGTGTGAGATTCGCTACCACCCGGGCAAGGCAAACGTGGTGGCAGATGCACTAAGTAGGAAGGAACGAGTGAAACTGAGACGTGTACGAGCAATGGCTATGACTATTTAGTCAGGGATAAGAGGGATGGTACTAGCGACTCAGGGCAAGGCGTTCAAACAAGGGAATGTACTCGCAGAAAGGCTACATGGTTTGAATCAACAGATGGAAAAGAGGGAAGACGAGAGTTTATACTTTTAGATCGTATATGGGTTCCGTTAGTAGGAGGTGTACGAACGATAATTATGGACAAAACTCATAAGACTGGGTACTCTGTACATCCTGGAGCGGATAAGATGTACCATGATCTTCAAGATATGTACTGGTGGCCGGGAATGAAAAGGGACATTGCCACTTATGTTAGCAAGTGTTTGACTTGTGCAAAAGTGAAGACTGAGCACTAAAGACCATTAGTTTTATTGCAACAACCTGAGATACCGGAATGGAAGTGGGATAAGATCACTATGGATCTTATTACCAAGTTACCTAGGTCAAGAGGTGGGTATGACGCGATATGGGTAATAGTCGATAGACTTACCAAATCGGCTCATTTCCTAGCGATTCATGAAGATTTTTAGTACGAAGAAGTTGGCGAGATTATACATTGATGAAATTGTGGCATGACATGGATTGCCCATGTCGATTATTTTAGATCGAGATGGGCGATTTACTTTACACTTTTGGCAATCGGTACAGAAAGCGTTGGGGACAAGATTAGACTTGAGTGCTGCTTATCATCCTCAGACAGACGGAAAAAGTGAGCGTACGATACAGACTTTGGAGGATATGTTAAGGGCGTGTGTTATAGATTTTGGTGGTAGTTGGGATGTACATCTACCATTAGCCGAGTTTTCTTACAACAACAGTTATCATTCGAGCATCCAGTGTGCTCCATTTGAAGCATTGTATGGAAGAAAATGTAGGTCACCCGTTCTGTGGGCTGAGATTGGGGAATGTAGTTTGATTAGGCCTGAGTTGGTGCAAGAGACGACCGACCAAATAGGTAAAGGTCGAAATTAAAGGGAAATCAAGCTAAAACGGTAGAGATTGCCAAACGAGCTATGTTTGGCATTGTGCGTATACATTAGAGTTGAAGTTGGTAATGAAGTGAGTGTGTTCGGAAGTGTCGTCTTGGAAAGATGTAGGATTTTTGGAAAGAAAGAAATGTTAGCACCAAGATATGTGGGACCATTTGAGATCATTAAAGGGATCGGTCCTTATGGCTATTGATTAAGATTGTCTCAATAATTTAGTAGCGTATTTGATGTGTTTCAAATTTAAAGAGTATTTAGCGGATACAAATCTGCATGTGCATTTAAAAGAAATTAAGGTAGACAAAACTCTTCGTTTTGCTGAAGAACCTGTTGAGATTATCGATGTAGAGGTTCAAAGTTTGAAGAGTTAGTAGGATTCTGAAGTTAAGTCCATTGGAAACTCGAAGCGAGGGTCATGACGGATTCAAAACAAATCTATGTTAACATTTTGCAGTTGAGCAAGCTATATTGGAAGTTATAAGTATAGTTGGGACCATAGGTTACTGGCAGGACTTTAGTACACCTTTGAATGTTCTGAGGTGGTTTGGTTAATGTTATATTTTGAATAAACTCAAAGTCGAGCTGATTCTCTCAAACGTCTGAGTTTGTAACACTCATAACTTAGTTCCAATGAGTTCTTGTTTGATGAGTTGCGGGGGTTTAGGTTTTTGACTTGAGTTTGTTACCCAATTACAGGTTTTTGAGAGTTTCTCAAAGACGGGCGTGTTCATGTAGTTGGATGTTATTTTTTCTTAGAGTTGTTATGCTTATTTGTACCCTTGTTTATGGGCAAGCGAAGTTGTAAGTAGTGGGTTTCCAATCGTGAAAGTTAGATGAGATTCAAAGCGTGGCCCTAAGTTCACATGGGAACGTGAGAACCATATGAAAGCTAAGTATTTCCGATTATTTGTTGATGATGTTGAAATATAGTTAAATCTCGGGGATGAGATTTCCCTAAGGGGGGATCCTGTGACAACCGTGACTGAGGGTTAGTCAACATGTGAGTATTGACTTGAACATCATTTTGTGTTATAATAATTATGTGGTTATATGATCTTATGTGAGTTTGGCTACCAATCCATGGAGCGTGATCGTCTCATTGTGATTGAGTTTATGGTTGTTATGTTTTATTTTGTTCACATTTGGTGACAATGAAAATGATGGTAAAATTTTATATGTGTACGCATTTATATGTATATGTATACGTATCTTTAAGTGTTAATAGTTAGTAAAATTAAAAGTTAAGTTTAGAAAATATAGAAATTAAAACTTAGTTTTATTAAGTTAGTAAAAACTAATTATAGAAAAGGAAATTTTCTTTATCGTCATTAATTTAAAGGTTTTAAAAGGTAAGCATAAAGGGTCTTTTTTTTATTAAAATGTCAAAAATTAAGAGTGAATGTGTAATTAATAATAATTTAAATTAAAAAAACAAATATTATAAATACATATTATATGAATAAATTCGAAGTTTTATAAAAAATAAAATTTAAATATTTTTAAGGGGGTGTTTGGATCGGTTGGAAGAGGAGAAAAAAAAGGAAACACAATCATAGTCTAACTACAATTCTAATTAGGTAATTATCCAAATCCTTTTTCTTTTCACTATAAATACAAACCTCTCTCCCAATATTATTTTTTTAAAACCGGACGAACTTATGAAGAAGAAAAAAAAAGATTTTTTTTTGCAAGATTAATTTGGTTGTGTTAGGTTTTCAAGAATCAAGGGATTAAGGTAATTATGGTTTATATTACCCTATTTGTTTAGTTTTCTTTAAAAAAAAAAAAAAAACATGTAACAATTTTAATGATGGATTATGGTTTATATAAGATCTGTAAAATTAGGGTTTTGATCTTTAAAAATCATTTTTGGAATGATTAGTTGTGTTAAGCATGTGTAATTAAGGTTTTAGGGTTTGTAAATTCAGAATTTAAAAGATGGCAGTTTTGATAGGTCATCTTGTACGAATCATAACTTGATCATAAAATTAGCATTCATCAATTTTCTTGAGCTAAAATTAAGTGCAAGAGTCTGAGTTTCCAAAAAATCTCAGCCTTGTAAAGGTTTTGAGGTCGGGGCAGTTTTGTCAAATAATTTTTGCAAAATAGTTCTTAAAACAGTAAATTTCTAGTCAGAGATTTGGGTCTGATTTCGAGGAGTAAAACCCTATACTTAAAATTTCAAATTTAGGTTATCCAAAATCAAGAGGTCATATTTTGGTGTCTATTAACTCTATTTCGACAGGGCTAACAATACAAACCATTGTCTAAGTACTTTTTTAAGGACGTTTCAAAACATTTTGGTACTTTATTTGGTTTATAGATCGAATTGGTACTTTTTTGAAGTATGAAGTTTTATAAAATAGTTTTCACTTAGTTTTATTTTTTATAAAAATGGTAAAACGATAGCTTCTCCATACCCTTCCGTGGGTGCACGGAGTAGCTCTTCCATTGTACGTTCCGCCATTGGTGCAACGATAGTACGAAGCTCGGGTTCGACTATGTTTGGAGCACGTCCTTTATTTCGACGTCTCGGAATGGTTACGTTTGAATTATTTGGAAAATTGGAATTTCTAGTGCGCATGCACTAAACAAAATGAAATGATAAAAGAAATGAGAAAAGGAAATATTTTTGTTTACCGAATAATCAACAAACTTAGGGTAACTCTCTTAAGTAAAATAAATTTTACAAAAGAGGTGCGCCTTTTTCGTAAGTGACACAAACGGTAAAAAATTTTAATCTTTGGTTCGGGAACTTATTGATGGATAATACTTCAATTGAAAGTATTATTTGTTGGTGTTCTTTTACCAACTTGGTTAAAAAAAATTATTTCTTAAATTCACAAGAAAAATCAAAAAAAAAATCCGGAAGAGGTAATTTTTCTTATTTATTAATCTTCTACTTATACTAAAAAGAAAAGAAAAATATTTTTTTTTACATTTTATATTTTTAATTTTTTTTGTCTTTTTGATTTTCTCAAAAGCGTAACTTTCGAGGACGAAAGGTTCTCCAAATCACGATCAACAAACTGCTAACGAAGGAATCTTAATCACAAATCCCCGGCAACGGCGCCAAAAACTTAATGTTTATAGTTTTAATTCGTAATAATATCCGAAGTATAGAAAATTCCAAAACTACCCTTGAGGACAAAGGTAGTAAGAAAAATCACACGAAAATATAATACGTAAGAAACCGGTAAGTGATTAACGAGTCGTTTTCCCAAAGATTTATGAAATTGAGACCTCGTTTGTTATTTGGACAATGACTTGAATTGGTTCAAACTTTTTGGATTAATTTTCTAAGTCTATAATTAAAGCAAGCAAGAAAAATTAACGACTTAGCAATTTAAAACGAATAACGGTGATTAAAGAAAACGTGACAAATAAGCAAGAACACTAAAATTAAACCCTAAATGCTTTTCTAAACTTTTTCTAAACCAAAATGACTATTCAAAAGAAAATGCTAAGGAAATTTCAAAACGAGAGTGGTTAAAGCTTAAAAATGAAGAAAATAAAAACGGGGATCGAATCCCGTTCTATAAAAAGTGAATTTTCAAAATATTAACCTTACGGAAGAAAATTTATTTTTTATAAATCCTAAATGACAAAAGAAAATTTTTAGAAAAAAAAATTTATTTTTTTTATTATTTTTCTAATTTTTATGACTTTTTAAAGTTTTTAATGAAAATAAATGATTAAAAGTACTAAACTTACTTAAAAAATTCTAAAAAAATTTCTAAAAGTAGCTAAGGATGCAAAGATTGCAGGAAAAATAAGGGCTAGAAAATAAGCTAAACGAATAAGCCTAAATAAGCCTAAACAGCACTCGGAGTGCTTATAGGAAAGAAAAATTCAAAAAGGGCTTAAATGGATTAAGGATGCACCCTTGGACGTAAAAGTCCTAAGGGCGTAGTGGTGAGTGTGTGTGGTGTTGTGTTGCTATAAAGGTTGAGGAGGGTAGAGGTCCAAGGTTCGAGCCTTGCTCACCCTGGACTTCCCCTTTTCCTTTTTTATTTTTTTAGAAAAACTTTAAAAAGCAAATTTTTAAACAACTTATAAGAAAACTTTTTTGTGAAAACAACTTTCTAGAAAACCACTAAATAAGCTGAAAAGAGCTTATTTAAATAGACAGAACTCACTTTGCATGTTTTATGGCTTTTTGACAAAACTAACTAAGCTAAATACTGAGATAAGCTAAAGCTAGAACCAAATAAGCTATAAGCTACTTATTACTAACCTAATAAGCTAACCTGAGCTAAAAATAAGCAAAGAGCTAAAGCCATAAGCTGAAATTATCAAAATAGCACTTATGATGAAACTGCATACCAAAACAGATAAACAGGCACTTTATTGCTTATTTTTAAGCACTTAAACAGAACATTATGACAATAAGCCCTACACCTACTTAAAGCCTATCCTAAAAACTACTTAAAACAGCAGAGATAAGACATTTTGAAATACAAATAAGCAGAGAAAAAGCTAAATTAAAAGACTACTTATGCTGTTTTTTTAATAATTTTTTTTGTTTTTGTTTTTCAAAAGACAAAATGCAACTTTCAAAGTTAAATTCAGATGGAAAAATAAGCAATTAATTCTAAAATAAGCTCAAACAGATGAATACTAACCTTCAAACTATTTGCAAACTAAATATTGAATACTAAATCCTATTTTAACCTACTGAAAATGAAGCTTGAAAAAGGACAGATGATTGTTTTAATTACTGATGCAATAGACACACATTTTTACCAAAACTCAAAACAACTAGATGCAGGCTTTAGGATTCAGTTTCTACAACTTTAAAACACTAAGCTAAATGCAAAATGAGCAATGTTAACACCTAGAAGAAACTTGAGCTGAAAATGCATTCTTAACTGATTTTATGCAAACAGTTCTTTAACAACTATCACCAATTATATCAAAACTAGATTAAAACTACAAACAACTTTTAAATCCTGGCTTTATAAACCTACTTATGAGATTTAAAATGGCTTCAAAGGACCAAATGACCAATGACAGTACTAACTCTAGTTAGTACTGTCATAAGCCAAACACCCCTTTAAACTCCAAAAATCCATTTTCAGCTTATAAAATTAAGGAATTCAGTACAAATTCTAAATACCAGATACTAGAAAGCTAAAAACAAACTTATTGAACATTTATCACTAAGCAAATAAGAAGAATCAATTATCTATTACACTATGCTACTATTTTTGTATTTTTTTGAAAGTTTAAAATAAAACATAAGCAACCATTGGAAATAAGCTAACAAATGAACACATAAGACATTTAACCACCAAGACAAGCTAGATTAATAAGTTAACAACCAAAATAAACAGACAATAAGCTAATAAGCAGAATTAAGCTAGAATACTAAATACAAAAAAGTAAATAAAGGAAAATAAAAAGAAGAATACCTACACCTGAGCTAAGCAGAGGTGGATTGCTCTTAATAGAGCTTATTAAAGCAGCTTAAGCTTAATTACAATACTTAGTCTAATCCTAAATCTTGACCCTCAAGCACTATTATCAAGCACTAATACCTACTTGAATTCTATAAGCAGCCATCCAATTCCATTTAGAATTCAAGTATTTGATGAGCTTTTAGTAGCTTAAGAGTAGTATGAGCTTATGAAACAGTTTATAAGAGCTTTTGAAATATAAGAACACAAATAGTGAAAACACATTTTGCAAAATAAACTAAGATTTCATTGAGTAAAAAGTTAACTACAATACTTTGAAATTGAAGTTACATAGACTGAAAACATAATTGAATTACATTAAAATGAAAATTACATAAGCTAAATTACAAGCTACATAAAAAGCTACTAAAAACTACTAACTATCTAACATTTTGCTATGTGTGAGAAGGGCCCTATTTATATTAAAACAAAATGAAGTATATTTTATTTCTTCTAGCTATTTAAGGTTGGTTTTAAACGCTCCTCGTATCTTCACCTTTGATTGCTACTGATTTTGCATCTAAACTTGGACCTGTTGGAGATCAAAATGTCACACTAATAAAAAAAAAAGAATAATGACCTGATTGCCAGCGTGGCAATCCGTGGTTTAATACACCTTTTTGTGTGCATGCTTTAAAGCCTTGATTTAGTGCAGAATTATCCCATTTGGGTATGTTTACTTTACACCCACGGTCCACCATGTTGTCAGAGTTGGCCAATGAGAGGCTTTTGGTGACCGTTTTTCTTTTGCTAGAGATGGCACTTGTACTAAGAATCTTTGTGCCATGTCAATTGAACTTGGGAGGGGATTTTAACCCTCAATTTGAGCAGGGTAATTTGATTGGGACGACGATGAACAGTTAAACTGTTTTACGGGCCCTTTTTTTACTTATTTATTTGTTTGACCCGTTTTAAAATTGGTTGACTTGGGCTATTGGGTATGGGATTGGGCCACGGTTTTTTATAAAGAAATGGGCTGGTTCGGATAAGGGATATTGTTAGGAGATAACGACCGTTAGTCCTATATTAACAAAGGACTAACGGTGTTAGGGTTTAGGGCTCTAAGTGAAAATGGTTTTAACATTAAGGGCTTTTGTGGAGTTTTAAGGATTTTTGTTATTTAGTGAGTTGACCAAGGCTTGACCAAAGTTGACTTTGTTGACCTTTAATAGAAGACTTCTGGCTCTTTTGTACTTGATCCGTTCCCGTGTTCGTGTTTGTCCGGTTTTGACCATTTTAATGTGATTTTTGCATTATCCGTACCTATACATTCACAAACAACAAAGTACACAAACACAAGCATATTTTTGCACATTTTGATCATTTTAAGGCCATTTTTGATATAGAAAGGATATGTGATTTCTCACATATCACAGCGGCGCCAAAAACTTAATGCGGTCGTTGTAGGACTTTAACAAGAAGTTTTACAACTCCCTAGGCAGAGTACCTAACCGTTGTAGTAGTAGTATAGGCAAGACTCGAGGGTTGTTATCGTTCTCTAGGGGAATAGGTTGGGAAGGCTTGATCACGGTCTAACAAAATTCTAGGGGTTGAGAGAATATTATTTTTTGTATTTTTTATATTTATAGGAAATCAGGTAAATCTATGGTTTGAGATGTTAGTTTGATAAACTATTAACTAAACTAATTATTAAACTAATCTACTGGTGATAACTTTATGATAATTAAATGTATTTACTTAATCATGCATTACTTAATCATGCATTACTTATCAAATTGTTTCTCCTAATCCTGTTGCATTATCACACTTGTGATGTAATGTGTAAGTATTTCCTAAGTTATGAACGAATTACACGAATCCGTCATCTATTTAATATTTCGTTAAGGCAAAGCATAAGTAAGGTAGTATAAAGACTATTATAAAGTCCCTAAGAGTATATTAATTACGTGTGAAATACCATAAGAGATATCAACCATATAAGGGGCAATGTAGTATGAAGACTGTTACCCTATGGTATTCTTTCTACGCACTCGCGTTTCCCTAGATGTATCAACAGCGATGCAGACAAAAGCTGGTTTTCTAAGGCCTAACGCGCACATTCATCAACAAGAAGCAACAGTAAAAGGATCTACAATCCGACTTTTATGCAATCATAAGCAAATATGAAAGAGGGTTTAGCCTCACATGTTATAAAGGAAGTAAGAAGATAAACTAATCACACAACACATAGACATATTGAATAATTAATGATAAATAACCTTACTTGAATTAAAACCTGGATCCAAGGTAGTACAATAGGGTTTTGAGGCCCTAAAAATGACCTATGAAGCTGCTATAATGACTAGGGTTCGTCTCCCTGAGTTATACAAAATTATCCCAAAAGTTACACACTAAAACCCTAAAATTGGTTTTTTATATATAGATGTATCGCGGTGATGGCGTCACGTTATGGTCCTGACACCGTCGCTACGTGGATGATTCTAGATCCTCTTAAAGTCGGCTACGTCCTGACGCCGTCTCCAAATTCCAGACGCCGTCACTGAATAGATCACGACGGCGTCGCTTTATGCTTGTGACGCCGTCTCTACGTTCAGTAAGCAATACTTCTTCAAGGATTTGGTGTAGGTCCTTAATCTCGTCCGTTTATTCTATAAATGATCTCAAGTCACGTGTATTTCCTCCAAATGTCATCCAAGCGCTAAAAACAAAAAAAACGATTAAGCACATAATCTGGGCATATTTGCATGATTTAAGGGGTTAAATGACCCTGAAATAGTGTATAAAATAACACCTCATCATTACCCTATACGTGTTGATCGTCCCGCCTACTTAACGTTGCTCATGTTTTCCCTCGTGTAGATAATGTCGCCGACGATGATGACTCGAAGTGCTGGCCGGCCTGCTGCCGCATCACGAAGAGGGGGAACGGGTGGACGAGCTGGTAGAGGTGGTGGTAGGACTAGAGGTCGTTCTAGTAATCAGGGTGATGGTAGGATTGATGGTCAAGGTGGTTAGGGTAGTAAGGTAAATGATGGTGTTAACGGAGTTCCTGACTTTTCCACCATCATTGCACAGCAGTTGCAGAATTTAATTCCCACTATTGTAGCCTAAGTAGGCGACCAAGGTAGAGGTCAGGGAAATGGTAGGAATCAAAACGGCGATGCCGTCAATGACAACATCCAGGGTGATGTTAGTAAGGGTTGTACCCATAAGGAGTTCTTAGCTTGTAACCCGAAAGAGTAGGATGGTAAGGGGGTGCTATAGTGTATACCTGCTGGATTGAGAAGATGGAGTCAGTTTAGGATATGAGTGGACATAGGGATAGTCAGAAGGTGAAGTACATTGTTGGTTCATTTGTTGGTAAGGCTCTAACGTGGTGAAACTATCAAATCCACACACGAGGTCGAGAAGCCGCTATAGGTATGTCTTGGGAAGACTTTAAGACTTTGACTAGAGAGGAATTTTGCCCGTGTAATGAGATGCAAAAGTTGGAAACTTAGTTGTGGAATCACGCCATGGTCGGGGTTGGCCATGTTGCCTATACTGATAGGTTTCATGTGTTGGCTAGGTTAGTTCCTCATATAGTAACCCCATAAGGTAAGAGGATTGAAAGGTATGTGTATGGCCTTGCTCCATAAATTCGAGGAATGGTGGCAGCAACAGAGACAAAGATCATCCAAAAGGCCATGCAGATAGTTGGCACATTGACTGATGAATCCCTTAGGAATGGATCCATCAAAAAGAACCCTGACAAGAGAGAAAATGGGGAAGAACCTAGCAAGGATAAGAATGTGAGAGATGACAACAAAAGGACTAGGTCTAGAAATGCTTTTGCTACAACCGTAAACCCTGTTAGGGGAGGGTACACGGGTATGGCACCCAAGTGTATGATGCGTATTTTCTTTTAAAATATATTTTTATCAAGTTTTAAATTTATAAAACTCGATCTACCTAACGACGCACTAACAGGCAGAGAACCCGATCGTGGGTAGTATAGATTGGTACATCTGAGGTCATCCCAAGAGCTAAAGGGTGGAAATAAATCTAAGTTTAAGTTGGTTGTCACGTTTAAAAAGTTGTTTTGATGAAAAGAATAAATCTTAATTGAAATGAACTAGGTACGAAAGAAGAGAAGGAGATACGGTCCTAATTACTTATTAATTAATTTAATGATCCACTTATTCTACTTAATGTGAAAGCAAGGATTGAATGATCATCTAAACCTCAATTATCTCACAAATCCCAGCCCCTATAGCCTTTATAGTAACAGGGATTTGTCCCACTGGTCATGGTGAGCGAGCATCATAGTTGGCATTCTTATGGTCAAAGTAATATGCCCAATCACAATTAGCAAGAAGTAAATGAATCAGAATAATGAAAACATGATAATCGAACCAAACTGTATGATGATAATGAGTGGGACCGGATTCTTCCTTCTTGAAAGGCTGAAGAGTGCTGAAAAACGACTGAGGAGATGTCCTATTCGTCCCCTTATATGGGAGGGAGAAGGATGATTCTTAAGGCTGAATTCGGCCCCTATTTATAGGCTTCTAAGTGTGTTACGGCGTAACTGATTTGTGGGTTACGCCATAACCTTGCTAATGTCGACATTCCAAAATATAGGCAAAAATGGACTTTATGGCGTAACCAATTTTTAGTTACGTCGTAACTAATTTTTGGTTACACCGTAACCAGTTTTTGGTTACACCGTAAACCCTTCAGCAAACTTGTAGTAAATGCAATTTTGACTTTTGATTGGTTACGGCGTAACCACAAAAGGTATTACGCCGCAAACGTCAAATAATTTCCATAAATTCGTGATCTCCATTCCATATATGTAGATCTTTATGGTTACGGCGTAACTAGATATTGTGTTACGCCGTAACTCTAACTTTGGCAAGATTTCCTTCCATCTACATGGTTGCGGCGTAACTAGATATTGTGTTACGCCGTAACTCTAACTTTGGCAAGATTTCCTTCCATCTACATGGTTGCGGCGTAACTAGATATAATGTTATAATGTAACGTGGTCTTTGATCTTCATACTTGCTTAATATATGCTACGGTGTAACCATTTTTGGGGTTACGCCGTAACACACTTCAGAATTTACACTTTAAGTCCTTTTTCCCTTGTTTCTTGTCACATTCTTGCATTTCACCTAAAAACTACAAAATGATAGAAAATATCTTGTTTTCGAGTATTAGTGAAACATTTGAAAGTAATATAGGGGGTAATTTGACACTAAAAAGTTTTAAATATTTGATACTATCAGTCCAGACCCTTTGAATTGTAACACTGTATCCTCGACTGTTGAACTACCTGATTCCTAACAGTTTCCCTTTCCCCAACAACTGTCACGGTCCTCTGATTCACAAATTGCCCAGTATTTTTGTCATTCCTAGTTCTTGGAGTAGAATCCACATTCTTGTTCCTGGTGTTTGATAAGGTTCTTAGGTTGTTGGTAGGTTTGTAGATGTTTTTGAAGTTCTTTGAAATGAGTGCTAAACTTTTATGTATATGCTTATCCCTCTAAGCCTATTCTTCATCACTATCTT
>BQNB010080306.1:0-29975 GCA_026074375.1 Tanacetum coccineum
TTTCATTATCTTCGCTAGCATTAACCTCGTCATTGTCTAGATTTTCATTATTTAAAATATTTTCATTATTCTCATTTGCATTAACATCATCATTTTCTAGGTTTTCAATATTTATAGGATTTTCATTATCATAATCGGCGTTAACCTCATCATTTTCTAGGTTTTTATTATTTGTAGGATTTTCATTATCTATATTCACGTTGACCATGTCATTATTTTCTGCATCACTATTATTATTCTTTTTCGTTCTAATTACAAACCCATCCATAGAACTGTGTAGAGGTCGCTCAGATTCTTGTTGATTTTTTTCGTTTTCTATTTTGGGCACCTGACGGTTGTAAACGACGCTACATGATAAACTCGAGTGTAAAATATACAATCTTCTACTAAATCAAGAATAATAAGTATGGAACAATATCACCTGATCAAAATTGATGAAGAGAAAAAAAGATAATCGATTGGTTCGTTTGATGCCCCGATTGTTTCGAATTTGACTCTTATTGTTTCTGTTCGTAACTTCGTTTGATGACTGATGCCCTGATCGACCAATCATTTGATGAAATGAAAATTAAAAAAGCATGTGAAAGTAAATAACTGATTTTAAGATAAAAACATGTCTACTGCTTCTTTATTTTTTAATGATCGTATTTGAATGAGGAAATAGTCATACGTAGGTTACTATCAAATGTTAAACTAGACTTTTTATTAAAATGGGCCTAAATGAAACTGAATGAAACTAGTACAGGCTAACATGGACTATCAAAATGATGCCCCTCTCTTGGGTTGCCCTTGGGCCGTCGCCCATGTGGCCCATAGCCAAATCCAGGCCTGTTTGAGCTCATTACCTAAATAGTTTATGAGTGATCACAAAACTAATAATATTTGACATGTGTTTCGCCACATAATGCAAAACTTAGTTCTTTGCTACAATATGGTATCTTTTAGGTTAGTTCTTGAGTACAAGTTGATGTTGAATAAACCATATAAGCATTGAATTTATGACAAATGAGCACTAAATTTTTATTCATAGGAATTGCTATGGATAAGTAGTTGTGATCATTTTTCCCACACCGAGTATATTTCAAATAACTTATTATGTATGGTATCTAAACTTGATTGCAAGATGGACAATTTTGTCAAAAGTCATGAAAAGGGTTATGTTAGAATATATTAGTACTTTAATTATTCTTGAATTTTGAATATGTTTTTCCATTTAATGTGTTTGATGAAGTGTTGTAGAAAATTGGTTGCTTAGAGAATGCCATGTTGATTCTTCTTCTTACAACAATACTCTCTTACGATTAGGTAAAACAAGCTATAATTACTTATGATCATGAATGATTACCATTTTTTACCATTTCAAACAAACTTTATTAGTCAAATTGATGATTTGTATGCTTCTCAAATTTTTTATGTGGTAATGTAACTTCATGATAGTGCAATACAATAATTAGAGCTATTTTGACATGTCGATTATAGTAGGGATTTTACTAGAAAATTCACTTTACATGGTATGTCTTGAATTTATCAACATTGTAGGTCTTGCTAGGGAAAAAGGCCAACCATCTTCAAGTTCACCAATTTTAGACTAAATGTAATGGTAAGGTCGACCTTCGGTCGGTCGTCCCATTACCTCGACCGAACTAGACTAGTCCCCCCCCCAACCTTTGCAATTGTTTGGGTCGTGTAGAAGACCGAGTAAATGAAGCCGTTTCCTATAAAAAAAATTATCCCTTTATTTTCTATAAAACCCAACATCTTCTTTCCTATTTTCACACACATATACACTTTTTATCAAAAACACACACTACAAACAATATGTCTCAAATTAATTCCGAGTGTTTATTTTTCGATGATACGGATGATGAAACGGAAGTGAATAGTTTACTCTCCGGTTTTTTAATAGACGTTACTTTGGATCATTCATGCATTTACTCCTACAATCCAAAATTACAAACCGAAGCTATATGTCATAAGGAGATGTTCGGTGCTAATGACCGTTAGTGCTTAGTTTACTTTTGCTAAAAAAAACCATTCTTACTACGCCTATTTATTTCTGTAAACGATTCGAATGAACGATGCTTGTTCACCCGTATTGTTCAAGATTTGTCTGCTAACTGCCCTTATTTTCAAGAAGGGTGTGATGCTGTTGGAAAAGCTGGCATCTCTGCTTTAGTGAAGTGTACCTCCGCGATTCGCCAACTAGCATACGCTGTTGTTCCAGATTCTCTAGACGAATATTTACAAATCGGTGAAAAAACTTCTCGTGATTGTTTGATGCATTTCTGTAATGGGGTTATAGTTAATATGACGAGGAGTATTTGCGAAGGATACGCAAAACTGACGTCGAAAAACTCTTGCTTTTTCACGAGAACAAACATGGGTTTCCTGGTATGATAGGCAGCATAGACTGTACAAAATGGTCGTGGGCTCAATGTCCACAAGCATATCGTGCTCAATTCAGTAGGGGTGATTCCGGGTCAGAGCCATTCATTTTGTTAGAAGCGGTTGCCTCACAAGATTTATGGATTTGGCACGCCTTCTTTGTTTTCCCTTTTTTTTTGATTTTTTTTTTCTTTTTTTTGGTGGTGGGGTTCCGAAAATGACGTTAACGTTTTACGTCAATCCTCTGTTTTAAATGATCTTAAAGTAGGAAAAGCACCAGAGGTTCCATTTGTGGCTAACGACGTGACTTTATAATATGCGGATATTATCATACTGAACGGGATATTTCGGGAATGGGCTGTGCTTATGAAGTCTATTTCGCAGCCAGGGTCAAATGATGTGAAGCGAATAAGATATAAGCAAGCGCATGAAGCAGCAAGAAAAGATGTGGAATGAGCGTTTGGCGTGCTAAAGAAAAAATGGGCTATCGTAAGAACTCCTGCACGGTCTAGGAGTCTTAAAAGGATTACGCATTTGATGTATCACATGCAGTCATATGACATATATGGATTCGAAGAAAAAGAAAGGCAATCTCTCCGCTTTTATCCGGAGGAACAACATCATGAGATGATCCCGTAGATCGGCACAAGATGGCTACGAGTTATCAGAGAATACACGGACTGAAGAAACTCATCTTAATTTAAGTCGATCTTGTGGAAACACATTTGCTCGACAAATGCACACTAATTTACTGTAATTTTTTTATCTTTCGTAATTTTTTTTCCGTGTATTTTTATTTTCGTATTTTAATTTGTAATGTTAATTATTAATGTAATGTTTTTAAATTTTTTCGGTCGCCTGTGCGGTCACCACTACGGGTGTTTGGTCACTGTGTGGTCTAGGAGAGAGAAAGCTGAGTTGGCGCTGACGTGGCGGTGTCCTCTGCGGTCACCACTACGTTTAGCCTAAGGGTTTGTTCGGATACGTGTTTGCAATGTAAAAATGTGTCATGATGTCTCCCATTAATGAATTATATGTTACATATGAATAAATCATATGTTACTATTATATTTAATGGTATGGTCAAATACACTAAATGATACATTAAGTCTTGACCGTTATAATGCTTAGTAATGATGGACATACTAACTTTAAGCCTTATATATATATATATATATATATATATATATATATATATATATATATATATATATTAATTATATATTATATTTTTATATACTATATATATATATATATATATATATGTATTAATTATATATTTATAGTCCTTCCCTACCCAAAATACAAAAAGTAGAATCATTATAGCTATCCATCAAGCTCTCTACAATCAAGTGGGTTAAGGGAGTAAAACTAGTTTATACTTATGGTGTTCTCTACATCATGTCAACATTCGCTACGGCTTCTGGTATGTTGTACTCTCTTATTTTATCTATGTGGTTATTATCTTATTCTAAGATCCTAATGGCTTAATAGTTTAATGTGTTCATCATGAACTTTATGCTAATGTCTACACATATAATTGCTTACATGTGGTATCAGAGCCAGGTTTGGGGTAAGATAATAATCCATATCATAAATGATTTCATATTGTTAGAGAGCCTTAAACCGTTAAAGTTTGCTCTATGATGGTCAGATGCAGTTTATTGTGATTTGTATGTTAGTATTATATGCCATGAATTACATGATTTATTTGGTTTATGCATGTAAATGAAATGTTAGATTAAATGAAGACTTATATAAGTAATAAGATATGTTTTCCCATAAACTTACGACATGTTTTGTCATTTTTGTTTATTTCTTTTGTCACGTGACTCGTATATTTATGATTTTTTATTAAAATTGTCAGATATGAAAATTATAGGTTGTCCTAAATTGTAAACATTGACATCATAACATGCATGTACAAATTTTGTACACGTGAAACTAAAATCTTAGTTAATGTTATCTTCATCGCTTTCGCTCGATTAACGCTATTACATTTTAACATAAAGTATTATAGAGTTGTTAAAAGTTTTCACCATTTATTTGATAAATGGTTCATTGACCAATAGTCATTTTTAAGGATTAAGAATAAAATGATAATGGATTTTATGAGGAATGCTAGAACCACAAAAAAATTCATACAAAATGTTTTACAAAATGATGTGTCATACATTTGTGGATGCATGTAAGAGAGAGAAGTCAAAAGAAACTTTAAGAATGTCATTAACTTTATGACACATCATTTTGTAAAACATTTTGTATGAATTCTTTTGTGGTTCTAGTATTTCTCTGATTTTATTATCTTTTGGATGAATATGCTTGATTAACAAAACTATTATGTGTCATTTGTTCACGTGTGCTTATGATATGAATGAATAAAAGAAAGAAAAGACTAGTTATTATTTGTTGTCAAAACTATAACAATCATAAATAGTTACTCTCCATAAACTTATAAATGTTTTATTGTAACATGATTATTACATGGTTTTGTGACATTTGTTGTTGTTATAATTTGTTGATTCGACAATTAGTGTTAACTTTTGTGACTTTGATTGTCAATCATTATGTCTAATTATTAAATTGATTAACCTATTGAAGAAGTTAGATGTTATAAAAGTTGAAATATGTATTATTTATAACATCCGTGTGTTTTAAATCTTAATTGATGGTTTTAAAGTTAGTCACTTATTACTTTTAAGAATTTGACGTTACATAACTTGAAATATGTATTGTTTGTAACGATAATGTTTAATAATTATTTTAAATGACAAATTACATAAATTAGAATGTTACAAAGTTTGAAATATCTATTGTATGTAACATCCATATGTTTAATATCTCCATTTATTACTTTTAAAGTTATTTATTAATTATATGACATTAAATGAGATTAATTTGTTAGTTACCAAAGTGACCAAGTTAATTTTAAATTTGTAGTTATAATTTATGTTTTCTTAAAGCAATTTATTAATTAGATGACATTAAGTGAGATTAATTTGTTAGTCACCAAAGTGGCAAGTTAATTTCAAATTGTAGTCATATAATTTATGTTTTTTAAAGCTATTTATTTATTACATGACATTAAGTGAGATTAATTCTGTAAATCGCCAAAGTAGCCAAGTTAATTTCAAATTTGTAGTCATATAATTTATTTATGTTGTCTTGAAGAATGATCTTATGAATTTTTTATTAGTTGATAGATATTATGAATTTTTTTCCAAATGAAAAGGTATTCTTCTGTAACTAATAATCTTAAAGATGCAAAATAATATACTTTTGTCATATGTAAATAGTTATCCCAAAATGCTTCTATATTTTTTTTGAACGACGATTTATTAAAACACTAGCAAGGAGCTAGATCAAACAAGAATAATATAAGGGTTCTTAAGCCAATCGTCCCACTTGAACTACGCTTTACATCTGAATTTACACCAATAAAATGAACTAGAAACTAAATTATCAAATATCAGCGCCTTTTCAGGGATGGTATGTCATCAGTTTTTAATTCAAGGATTTTAATTGTTTATGTCAGTTTGTTATAGATTTTATCGATAATCGACGGTTGTATTTGGATCGGTATTAGTATTTGGTATGTGTACCGGCTTAGATTGGTATTGGTATCGGTATTTGGTATTTGCACCAGGGTGGATTGGTATAGGTATTAAATGGTCCCGGTTGCTCGGTTATGTTGGTTACATCTGGCTTTGCATCCATTTGGTTTCATTTGTTTTATTTGTTTTGCTTGGATATTGTCGTGTTGGTTTAGTTTGATGATTTTTTGGCTGCGTCTGTTGTTTGATGTTGTTGTATGTTATTGAATTAATATTCGTCCACCTTTGTTCGGATCTCTATACTGTTGCGAATTGTCTGTTTGTATATGCCTGCTAGTTGGAATATGTTGCTGATATGTCTTGTTCATCTATGATTCTTATGTGTGGTTATGTGCTATGCACTGCTATTGCTCTCTTCTCTAAATTTTGTGGTGATTATGTGCTTGCACATGCTGATCTGTCAGTTCATGAGCCTATTGTGTTGTCTGATTTTGGTTTTGTAGTGACTTTGGTCCGTCTGTTTGAGACTTGACTGATATCGTATTGTTACAGTTTGGATTGCATTGGATTGAGACTTCGTCTAGCACCGAGTCTACACTCTGGGATACTATGCTCTGTGTTTGTTTTT
This sequence comes from Tanacetum coccineum, assembly GCA_026074375.1. NCBI lineage: Eukaryota > Viridiplantae > Streptophyta > Magnoliopsida > Asterales > Asteraceae > Tanacetum > Tanacetum coccineum. The sequence goes on from BQNB010080306.1 coordinate 6,568, forward strand.
CGTTTTTTTGTTTATTTTATGTTTGGCAAACTCCCAATGTTCACCACTGCAGCATTATGAGTTTGAGGGGAGATGTTAGCTAATAAGGCCTAAAGGCCCGACTCGTTGTTTAGACTCGTCTATATCACACCCTATCAATGGCGAAAACACGAGAATGCGACATAATGATTCACATCGCACAAGATACAAGATCATACTATACATTAATTTACAAAAGTTTATTTACAAAAGTTTACAAATTACGCAACCTTGAAAAAGTCAACCAGTTGTCCTTCAATAAACTCTCAAATGTATTCATCTTTGGTCCCCAATACTCCTCATTTACCTTTGCTAACAACACACCTGAAAATGATACTCGAAAACGTCAACAATAATGTTGGTGAGCTCGTAGGTTTGACCTTAAACCCAGTTGTTGTGCCAATATCTCAAACAGTTGGACAATTGTGCTATATGACAGTGAATATATGCAATCAATCACAAACCCATGACTTAGCATCCTCGCTAATCATGTACCAAGACCTAGCATCCCGCTAGTCTTATCATAGCGTGTCCCACCGCTCTTAGGGTCGCAACCCCGAATGACATACCACACCTAAAGCCTACCAGCTGGAGCTATATCTTGGGTGAAGAACCACACAGAAAGATCACACAGCATATCGTACCAACACATATCATTCACATAGCAGTCATAAGCACATCAATTGTCCCAAAAATAAAACCACATTTCGCACAGTTCAGAAAACAGTTCAAAACACATTTGCGTATCATTTTTCCCCAACAAAAAAGATTTAAAAAGTGGGGCTACGAGAACTCACCTCAACAGATGATAATAACTGCACAGAAAATCTCTACACAACGAACCAAACAATCTCTAATCAACGAACCAAACAATCTCTACTACGCACAACGGTACCCGGCCACGGCCTAACATTAATTTCATCTTATTAACATTTAGTACAATATTGCCTTATTGTACAAGCATTAGTCTTTAACTCAAACTAAAATCCTCTTTACAAAACCTTTATTCTGTTGCAAAACCTCAATTCCATTGTCAAACCTTTATCCTTATCACAAAACCTTTATCCGGTAACATGGTTGAGTGGTATTTATGCAAAATGACTCAATGCACTTGGGTTAAGTGCAACATTGACACAAAATACTTAAAACATAGCCAACAACGAAAACGAAGCAATTGACCAAACGGTCCAAGAGAATCTGACGAGAAATAAATGGGAATTCAAGGAGCGAAAATAAATGAATAAATACTTTCGCAATGTTGATATATATATATATATATATATATATATATATATAATAATAATAATAATAAAATAATATTTTTATTATTTTCGTCTCTTTATCGGGCTAAACGGGGTATGTATAAAAATCATATCGTTTCATTATATTCATGTTCAATCGTTAAATCTTAACACCTATTGTTCACAAAAGTCGCCTTTTTGTCCCTTAGTCAAATCGTTATAAATTATTTATTCCACATTATTTCTAAGTTTGACATTTTTCGCAAATTTTCAACATGACCCGTTTATTTGAAAAATATTTCTAAAGTTCTCAAACCTTATTATTTTTCCACAATATCTCACAATTCCGAAAAATGCTAAAAGTTTATATTTTTAACGCGTTTATCCAAACGTGACAAAAGTCGTCAATTAAATCATTTTTACAAAATATCGTTACTCCGAATCGACATAAGCTGGGGTAGATTGACTCAACACAATAGAAGAGGAAGAGAAAAGAAGTTTTGCTTTTAGGGTTTCACCAAAAGATATATCAAAACAATGAGCATTGATTTGTTTATATAGGTATAAGGAATTTGTTATAAATAAACAAATTCCCACCTCCTCTTGTTGAGGTATAACCGGCCCCAAACACAAGCCCACAAACCAAGCCAAAACTTCCCTTTTCTCATTATTTAACATTAAGTCCTTTATGTTAACATTTAACGACCGTTAAATAAATTTCGTTAAGTAACTAATTAATTAACGACCGTTATCTTGGTATTTACACAATTAATATAAATTAATTATTATAAATTAATTAATTATATTTATTGAATCCAAACGCTATCATGTGCGTCTCCAAAAGCCCGAGTCGCATTCCAACATATTGATAAGTGTAAAATACACATATCTGTTTATACCTAAAATAGCCCAATTAAACCCAAAACAGACTAAAAATGGCAAAAATATACTTGTTTTGGTGTTTTGTGTGTGCAGGTATGGATATATCAGAAATCACAAGAAAACGATCAAAATCGGGCAAACACAGACACGAGAAACGGAAAAGCACAAGAGAAGCCAAAGATTCAAAGCCGAAGCCAAGAAAAGTCAACTATGGTCAGGTCTCAGTCAAAGAAAGTCAAACCTGGTCAGACAAAGACAAAAACCCAAAATTACCATTTCAGTCCCTCAAGATTTCCAAAAGTTACACAAATAGCCCTTGAAGTCTTAATGGGCCTTAAACCCTAAAAACCTTACCCGGATCCAAAATCTTAGCCCTAAAGCCCAATACCCTTTTTATAAAACCACAAGGACCATTTATGCCATTTATAAAAGTTCTTTTACACAATACTTGGGTTAAACAACCACAAGGACCCAAATTGCCAACACACCAAAGCTCACACCCGCTTTTTACCCTTTCAGTTATAAAAAGAAAAAAAATGGCGCCAAGACCATTATTACTATTCATCCATCGTCTCCAATTTACCCAGGGTCAAATCAAGGGGCTTTTTGCAATTAAGGGTTAAAATGGAGAATTCAAGTGATCAAGAACAAGATGGCAAAGGACTAAATCAGTCAAATCAAGCTCCCTCATTGGTTCACTAATGCCACGTAGACTCAAAGAAGCATAAGAGATGATGATTTTTGCTCTGGATCACTCACATAACAAGCACAAAGGTCACATCAAGGATTGCCAGCTTGACAATCCGTGTGAGTTCAATTGGCTATAAATACTCATATCACACACACATACTAGAGGGAGTTAGTGAGTAGCTTTTAGTTTAACTTAAATTTCGTTTTTTAGCTTAATGTAATTTTTCTTAAATGGTTTGTAATTTCCTTTTTAAAGTAATGTAATCAAAGTTTTTAGTGAATGAAATTCAGTTTTACATTTATCATAAGCTCTCTCTTTTTCACCTATAAGCTTTCATTTTCCCTCCATTGTTAAGCTAAATGCTCATAAGCTCCTATAAGCTCTTATTAGCTCTTACTAGTCTATAAGCTAGTAATTGAGTTTAAATCAGTCTTAATCTTACTTTAATCATAAAATCAGTTAAGCTTTTGGAAGGAGATCCAAAAATGGAAGGGATCTCATGGACTTTTACTAGCTTATCCATAAGGATAAGCTAGAGCTAGTAGATAAGCTCCATTGAGCCTTTAAGCTTCTGTTTGGCTGAAGTAACTTGTAAGTCTTTCTTTTACTTTCTTTGTCTTTAATTTCTAGTTTAGAATTGCTTAAAAATTGCTTATTAGTATAGATCTGCTTATTTGCTTATTCTAGTAGCTATTTTGTTCTTATTTCTCTATAATTGTGCTTATTAGTTGAAATGCTTCATCTGTTTTTAGCTTAGATAGCTTAGATCTTAAATTTTCATTTACTTGTCTTAAAAACCATATAAAAAACCAAAAATATAGCTTAAGTAGTTTAGCTTATTGAAAGCTTAGGATTGCTTATTTAGCTTGTTATTAGCTGTTTAATATCTGATTTCTAAAAAGTGTTCACTAGTTTTCAAATTCATTAGCTAAATCAATTCTGTCAAAAAGTTAAGGGGGTGTTTGGGTTAGTGTTAATTGACCATCAAAAGTCAAAGGAACTTAGTAATTGCTCTTTGGTTAGTTAGAATATTTTATTTGATTAAGTTTTGGATAAATTTGCCATGCAAGTTTGAGCTTATGATGATTTTGTGGCTTATTGAATCTGTCTCAGCACCAGGGGATTTGTACCTTTGATTTCACTTGTGAAATTTTGAACCAAGCCATCCAAGGCTTGGTTCTTGTTTGATTAGAGTGTAGGCACACTCAAAGAGTGTGTCTTATGCAGGATTAACCACCTTGGTTACCTGCAGTTTGAGGTTAACCAAACCTACCAATCAAACCAGCATTATTAACAATTAGTTATAATACACGTTGGACTTATTGAATCCAAGTTTAGGTAGTTAAAATGAGTTTGAGCTTATAAAACTCAGTATATTTATAGATTAGATATAGGACAATTTAGGTTAAGACTTATTTTTAGAATTCCAGTTTATTTACTAAGGTATTTTAGCTTTTAAAGTTCATTAAAAACTCAAAAAGACCAAAAACAGTAGTGTCTAGATTTTAGCTTCTTAATTAGGAATTTTAGCTTATAGTACTTGATTTTATGATTTGCTTTCATTGCTTATAGTTATGTAGCTTAGTTTCCAATAAGCCTTAGTATATCTTATGCTTATTTTCACTTTTTTAGCTTATAGATTTTTAAACTTTTAACTAGAGCATAGTTTCTTATTTTCTTCTTCAATTTCAGCTAGCTTAAAGAATTAGTGGTTAAGTGAGTTTGTTAGAATCAGCTTCTAGACAACTTAAGCTTTTAGGAATAGCTTTTGCTTTCAAAATTAAGCTTATATTGAAGCTAGTGCAAGCTTTTAAGTGAAAATCAGCAAAAACAAACTCAAACCTCTTCTTTCTGATGTCAGTCTTTATTAATAACAGTTTCATGATCAATTTGTCATTTTCAGACAAAAAGTGTAGTTTTAAAATTGTTTAAAATCAAGTTTTTAATAAGTTTGGATATTTAGTTTTTGTTAAAAGTGAAAAAATAAAAAAAATTGCAAAATGGGGTTTTGCCAAACTTGAACCCACGACCTCCCTCTCACTACACCAACGTTTTAACACTTGTGCTACAATAGCTCATCCATGAGCTATTGTACACTTTAAAACTTTATCCTTTCTTTAGGCCTTAGACTAATAAGCAATTCGTAGCTTTTCCAGCTTATTTTAGGGCTTTTGTGTTTAGCTTTTTCGTAGTTATAATTTTTTTTAAGTTCCTGTTAGCATTTAGGATTTTCTCTGAATTTTTGAGAATTTTTCATTAAGTAGATTATTTTTTATCATTTTTCTTAAGTTTAAATTTTCGAAAAATCATAAAAATTAGAAATAATTTTCAGAAAAATACAAAAAATAGTTTTTAGCATTAGAATAAATACTTTTAGGTTTACATTCAGAAAAATCATTTTCAACACTTTTAGATTTTAATTTTAATTTTTGAGCTTTTATTTTAATTTTAAAAATAGGATTTTAATTTTAAAAATAGTTAAAAATAGTTTTCTGAGTTTTTATGTTATTTTAGACTTTTCTAAGTTTAAAAATCATTTTTCTAATTTTTTAGGACTTAATTTGCTATTTTTTAGGATTTAATTAGTTTTTAATTCATAATAAATTCAAAAATAACCAAAAAAATTATTTTTCTTTTTCTAAAAATTTTCTTTTGTCTTATTTTAGGTTTATAAATTTAGTTTGCATTTTAGGAGTTAATTTGGTCTTATTTGCTTTTTAGTCGCATTTTATTTGTTCCCGTTATTTGATTTAGGTGTTTAATTGTTTTTGTGTGCTTATTTTAATTGTTGCTTTATTTAGTAGTTATAGATAATCAAAAATATCTTTTCTCTCATTCAAATCATAATCCGAGCTAAAACGTGGTTTCAATTTCACAAGTCGTTGGGGAAACGACCCGGGTGATCATTCTTCCCGGTTAAATATACGTATTATATATTATATATATCTTTTTAGAGTAGCTTTTCCTAAGGGAAACTTTCAGAAAGTGCTTAAATTTCTCTTGATATTTCAATATATATTATTTTATGTGTGTTGAAACTTACACATCACGTATATTATTTACGTGTACAATTCTAATTTCTATCCATGCTCCCACTTGGAACATGTAACATAATAAATATAATAACATTGGTTTGCGTCCTAGCAACACTCCAATGCTCCCCGGATACTTCGAGGTGTAGTTTCCCAAAATCCAATTTAAATGATTAATCATATACAATCCTTAGTTTCTCCAAATGCCATGTTAAAATATATATGGATCATAGTCATTCTATTTAAACAATTTTGTTTCTCGTGTTTCATAATTAAATCAAGATTACCAATCTAATCGGGACAAATCCAGATTACCATTGGGTCTGGCCAGACACACATCTGATTAATTAAGCGAGGGGCCCAGTAGCATTATTATTTCAATCCAGTTGAATGAACAAATTCTATCTTGACTACAAGTATCTTATCATATATTTCTGAATACTTATGAATATAGTCTTTATGGCTACCTTGTTACGGGTAGTTTTAGAAGTATATCAAAAAGTACCATCCACATACATAAAACTAACTTGCATCTCAAGTCTAAGGATTTAGTAACGTAAATCATTTACAAGTTTCACTTGATGACGACGATCCATAAAGTGAGTGACTTGCGTTGGAGAAGTCCGACATGCAAATCTATTGAATATCGTGTGAGATGGAGAACCGTTCTTTAAATATTCTACGAATATAACCAAACACTCAAATATGTCTTAATTCAATTATATTCCCATATAATTGATCGACATAGACTATTTAGAATAACATTTTATTCATGGATTAAACATGCAAAAATAGGACCAATAATTATAATGAAAACGAATCATATCAAATACTTCAATTCATAAAATAACATTGTTTAACAATATCCTTTATCCAAATACTAAAATACAGATTACATGAAACTACTAGCAGGACGAAGACCCATGCTTCTAGCATGTCGAGTAAGCTTAGGACCGGCTAAGGCTTTCGTAAACGGATCAGCTAGATTTTCATCTGTATGAACTTTAACAATATCAATTTCGCCAGTTTTAATGCACTCACGAACATAATGATATTTTCTTTGAAAGTGTCTGGCGCCTTTCTGAATTCCTGATTCTTTGGCTATGATAATTGCAGCAGAATTGTCACAATTCATCTTTATCGGATAGTCATTTGAAGGAACTACGCCAAGTTCATCAATAAACTTCCTTATCCAAACAGCTTCTTTTGCAGCTTCAGAAGCAGCTATATATTCAGCTTCTGTGGCATGTTGTGCAGTAGTACTTTGTTTGGAGCTTTTCCATACAACTGCGCCCCCATTCAAAACGAAGACATACCCAGTTTGAGATTTCGTGTCATCTCTATCGGTCTCGAATCCAGCATCACAATAACATTTAACTTGCAGTTCTGCTTCAGGATTACCACCATACACCAAAAACGTGTCTTTAGTATTTCTTAAATACTTAAGAATATTTTTCACAGCAGTCCAGTGAGCTTCACCAGGATTCTGTTGAAATCGGCTTGTGATGTTTTGCGCGAACGCCACATCAGGTCTTGTGCACCTCACAGCATACATAATGGATCCTACAGCCGAAGCATAAGGAACATTTTGCATACGCTTCATCTCTGCAGATGTTGTAGCACATTGAGATTTATTTAAATGAAGATCAACTTGCATTGGAATGGAACCACGTTTTGAATTATCCATTCTATATCTCTTAAGGATTTTGTCAAGATAAGCATTTTGACTTAATCCAATCAACCGCCTTGATCTATCTCTATAGATTTTTATTCCAAGAATAAACGCCGCTTCTCCTAAATCTTTCATAGAAAAACACTTACCAAGATAGTCCTTAACTTCTTGAAGACTTGGTATATGATTTCCCATTAATATTATGTCATCAACATATAAGATTAGGAAAATAACGTTACTCCCACTAGCCTTTTGATATACACATGGCTCATCAAGATTTTGATGAAAACCAAACTTTTTGATTTCCTCATCAAATCTCTTATTCCAGCTCCTAGATGCTTGCTTAAGTCCATAAATGGATCTTTGAAGCTTACATACTTTACTGGGATGATTAGGATCAATAAAACCTTCAGGTTGTTCCATATAGATTTCTTCTTCTAAGAAACCATTCAAGAACGCGGTTTTAACGTCCATTTGCCAAATCTCATAGTCATAGTACGCCGCTATAGCTATGAGAATTCTAATAGCTCTTATGTCGGCAACAGGTGAAAATGTTTCCTCATAGTCAACACCATAAGTTTGAGTGAAACCCTTTGCAACAAGTCGAGCTTTATAAATGTATACCTTGCCATCCATATCTGTCTTCTTCTTGTAGATCCACTTACTTTTAACAACTTTTGCATTTGGTGGAAGCACTACAAGTTTCCAGACTTTATTATCATTCATGGATTGCATTTCCTCGTTCATAGCAACAAGCCACTTTTCGAATTCAGGGTCCGATAAAGCTGCTTTATAATTAGCAGGTTCATTAAGATCCCCTAAACTGTGCTCTTCAACTTCAATATTGAAGGACAGTCGATCTGGATCGATCTCTACATTTAGACACAATCGATTAGGAGCTTTATGTGTCCTTACAGATCTACGAACGGGAACAACATCCTCTTCTTGAGAGACAATCGGGGCAAGACTTTCTTCCTCAATAGGATGTTCGCTAGTGTTTTCAGAAGGTAAAATATCTTCATCATCTAATTCTACGTTTCTCCCACTCTCTTTTTGAAGTATGAAATCCTTTTCCAAGAAATCTGCATACCTCTCAACAACTATTTTGTTTTCAGGTGGGTAGTAGAAATAGTAACCCATAGTTTCCTTAGGGTATCCTACGAAGATACACTTAACAGATCTTTGTTGAAGTTTATCAGGCGTGTGACGTTTCACATGTGCCTCACATCCCCAGACCTTTAAGTAAGACAAGTTAGGAACTTTTCCATGCCATAGTTCATACGGAGTCTTGTCTACCTTCTTGGTTGGAACCATATTGAGAATGCGTGCAGCAGACTCTAGAGCATAATCCCAAAAGGATAACGGCAAAGTTGTAAGACTCATCATTGATCGAACCATATTTAACAAGGTACGATTACGCCTCTCAGACACACCATTATGTTGTGGCGTGTAAGGAGGTGTAAGCTGTTGAACAATTCCATAAGCCTTTAGATAGTCTTTAAATTCTTGACTAATATATTCACCACCACGATCTGATCGTATGGCCTTAATAGTCTTTCCGAGTTGATTTTCAACTTCATTCTTGAATACCTTAAATGTTTCAAAGACTTCATGTTTATGCTTAAGTAAATAAACATAACCATAACGACTATAATCATCAGTAAAGGTAATGAAGTAACTAGCACCTTTCTTTGACACATGTCTAAGTGGACCACAAACATCAGTATGAATTAATCCAAGTACATCTTTAACTTTCTCAGTTTTATGTGAAAAAGGTTTTCTTGTCATCTTACCAGATATACAGGATACGCATTGATCAAACGGTTCATTATCCGTAGGTTTTAAAAGTCCATCATGTTGCAACTTTTCAATACGTTTCTTGTTTATATGTGCAAGACAACAATGCCAAAGATAAGAAGAATCCAAATTAGGTTTGGTTCTCTTATTGCTAATAGAATATATTGAATTAACTATTGGTAAAGTGATAACACGCATATCAATTTCATAAATACCATTAACAGTAACAACATTAAAATAAATCATATTATTCATTGAAACTGATAATCCGAAATCCGTAAAACATTAGGTAAAACCCTTATTAACCAAATGAGAAACTGAAACAACACTCCTAGTAATAGAAGGTGCATAATGACAATTGTCTAAAACAATAATTAAACCATTTGGTAAAACTAAGTCAAAACTTCCAATAGCTTCCACTTCCGCGCGCAGACCATTGCCCACGTACAAGTAGAGACTACCACGCTTCAGCTTCTTTGCTCCTCTAAGTCCCTGTTTTGTGTTACAAATGTGAGTACCACAACCAGTGTCATACACCCAGGAATTTTTAGGAAATGCAAATAATTCAATAGTATAAATACCTGAAGAAGTGGATGCAACATTTTGACCTCCAGTTTTCTTCTTCTTTTTCATCAACTCAGCTAGATACACAGGACAGTTCCTTTTCCAATGTCCTTCCTCTTTGCAGTGGTGACATTGTCCATCTTTTGCCGGACGCTCTTTCTTGTAAGGTTGAGGCTTTTTGGGTTTAGTAGGATAAGAGTTTTGAAGACCCTTACCTTTCCCTTTCCCTTTAGCCTTACCTTGCGGTTTATACTTCTGGACTCTACCACCTTGAATTGCCATCACTTGTGGTGTAGAGGAAGCACCAACAATTGGCTGCTTGTTCCTCTTAATGCTTTTCTCAAATTCAATAAGCAATGAATGCACTTCACTTATTGTCTTCTCCATTGATTGCATATTGTAATTTTGCACAAAGGCTTGAAATTCACTTGAAAGTGAATTCAAGATAAAACTGATAGACACTTTATCAGGAAAAGCATAGTTGAGTGTGGCCAATTGATCCAGATAGCTTTTCATCAATAGAACATGATCGCTAACGGATTGTCCCTCTGCCTGCTTACATGAATGGAACATATTCACCAACTCTTGGAGTTCAACACCCGGAGGTTTTCCATACATCTTTTGGAGCTCAGTAACCATCTCTAGAGGAGAGTTATGTTCAAATTGCTGATAGAGTTTTGGAGACATAGTTCCAAGCATCAAACAAGCAACTTCATTGTGACGATAAAAAAGAACAGCCCAATCTGCAAGAGCTTGTGCATCAGCTCCTGCGGCAGGTGCAGGTGGCAAGGCTGTTTCAAAAACATCCTATAATTTCTCGGTACGCACAACTAGTTTAAGCGCACAACTAGAAAATCCTAAAACGAGAGCTTTTAAAGTTAAAAAACGAAGAAAACAAGAACGAGATTCAAATCTCGTTCTTTAAAAATCAAATTTCTAAAAAATTAACCCTACGAATGTAATTTTAATTTTTCTAAGTCCTAAGTGATAAAAGAAAATTTAAAAAAAAAGAATTATATTTTTTTGACTTTTTAATAATTTTTTATGATTTAAAAACTGTTTTAAAAAGAAAAATTGATTAAAAATACTAAATGAAAAGAGAAAAATCTGAAAAAATGCTGGAAAATACTTTAAGTTATGCTGGTTTTAAGAAAAATAAAAGTGAGTTCCCAGCTTATTGGAATAAGCTGGGAAAAAGCAAAAATGGCTGATTAGCTTAAAGTCCAAAATGTGTATAAAAGTAAAGCAACTAGTAGGGCTAACAGATAGCCCTACTGGTGCCGTTGGTTAAGTGTGTGGGTTTGTGGGACTAGTGTGTGCTATAAGGGAGGTCCAGGGTTCGAATCCTTGGCCTCCCTTTTTGCAAAATAATTTTTCCCTTTTTTTAAACTTGTAAAACACACAAAAATAAGCAGATTTAAAAAAACAACTTTTTAGTAACTAAAAAATAAGCTGAGAAAAAGCAAATGAAAAGTGGCAGATTTAACCTTTTTATACTAAGTTCTAAAGAGCTAAACTGGTTGCTACTCTAGGGTGAATAAGCAAATGCAAAACATAAATAAGCAAAAACAAATGGGGTCCTACACTTAATAAGCAAAGATGAACAAAAATAAGCAAAAAAGATAAAGCAGATAAGCCAGAAAAAGCAAATAAGCTATAAGCACAAACTGATGGTCACACAGCCTATGAGACAGCTTTTTGGCTTAATTTTAAGCCACTTAGAGGAACCTTATGGACTAACAGCTTATATGGGCTTAAAGCTCAGTTTAAGGGCTATCTAGAACAGTAATAAAAAAAAAGTTTGAAATTCAAATAAGGCAAGAAAAAGGCTAAGGAAAATGGCTACTCACAGAGATTGTTATTTATTTGGTTTTCTTAAAAAGACCTAAGGCTATGTGCAGGCATGAAAATAAGCTAACAAATAAGCTTCAAAATGAAAGGCAAGTTAAAACAGATGGAGTTCACCAACAAGTGAGCTTATGCTCAAAAAGTCAAGCTCTAAAAACACTTTTTGCTAACTTAAATTTGAAAATGAAAATTGGACTTTTTAACTTATGAAAAATACTTGGACAAACTTTACTGAATTTGAACAAATACTATAGGAGACATGAGAAAGACACTATACCACTCTATTTTGACCACTAAGAAGGACCAAAAACAACTCTCAAAACTTCTGTTAAAAAAGTTTTTTTTAATCTCAAATAAGCAAGATAAGACTGTTTGTCACCAACAGCTTTTAAAGTCCTATTCGAAAAAAATCACAAAAACAAATTTTAGACTTTTGAACTTTAAATTAAAACAGCTTAGACACTTAAATGGCTTGTGTAATTACCCAAGTGACCAGATGGTTTTAATAACAAAATGGACCCACTTTGAGTTATATATCCCAAACACCCCTTTAAGATTGAAAATTTAATTTTTAGACCTGATTACAAGATTTTAAGCTAGACAGTTTAAAACAGATGATCACCACGTAAAAGTGTATGAACATAACACTATACAAGCAAAGATAAGCACTGAAATAAGCCAATAAGCAATAAGCAAGTAAAATCATATAAAGGACAGATTAACATAAAACTTGAACAAAGGACATTTAAGCATTAAACAAAGATAAACAAGCAATAAATGACATAAATAAGCAAGATTAAGCAAGAAATAAGCATAAAATAAGCAAATGCACAGTATAAAAGGCAAAACTTGAATATAATAAGAAAAAGAGAATCACAAGGGTCCAAGCTTTTGCAATGATTTAAGATCTCAAAAACCAATTCCTATGTGTCCCATGAAGCTCTAAACCTAGGCCATCCCAATAAACCTTGCTCATTGCTTTTGATAGTTTTTGTGATTTTTTTTTTATTTTTGGACAGAAAAGTAATAGGCTTCTATATTTGCTTTTTGTGAACCAAAAGGCTTATATAGGCTTAAATGATTTTTTTTTTTTTTTTTTTTTTTTTTTTTTTATTTATTATTTTTTTATTATTATTTTTTTTAGTATTTAAATGAAATTGAAAGGTAATTTTCCGTTGTAAAGAAAAAACTCCTAAAATTTCATTAACTTAAAAATGCTTGAAATGTAAATGACAATAATTAAAATGACAAGAAAATTAAATGACAAGTATTTAAAATGTAATATTAAAAATGGTACAAACTTTGTTAATACAAATGATGGACTTAACAAAAATTCGACAAAAGAGAAAATGAACTACTCTAGCTATTTTATTACTAAGTCTGAGCTTACTTGATGTGTTTTTCAGAGAGAGAGTTCAAGGCTGTGTGTTTGTTGTGTGAGTAAGTCCTCAAAATCAATCTTGGCCCTTAACTTTGCTTGGAGCCCAATCCCATCAATCTTGACCCTTGATCAATTGCCCCCCCCAATAAAACTTCGCCAATTGGTTTTGTGGGATTGCCAAGGTGGCGTTTGACTTCATAGGGTAGTGGGGTTAGGTTGGTGACGTTTTGGCCTAGGTGATAATGTGGACGAGGTAAGGAAAAAGACAATGAATAGTGACTGGGTTGATTTGGCGAGAAATTTGGTTTGGGGGTTTAACTGGGTAAAGGTTTGAAGAGTTGACACATTTGGTCCCTTACGTTGTATATTGTAATTGCAATAATAGTCCTTGTGGGGTAAAAGTTTTTGGGACTTGGCAGAAATAACCCTCCATTTTGTATGGTTTGTTTGCAGTGATGGTCCTGGTGACTAACTCGAAGTTAAGTGTGGAATGGGTTATATGGATTAACGTCATTTTGTGTACATGGGCCTATGTAATGGATATGGGCCGGTTTGATATACAAAAATGGTATTAGGCCTTTATTTAAACTTTAGGCTAATAAGTCTTCATGTTAACACTTAATGGGCTGCCCCGACCCGTTAGATGGGTAAGGGTGGGCCCATTAAGTATTTCTTCAATATCGGATTTGGTTTTGACCTTTGACTTTTTCACGATTTTCCATTCCGTGCTCGGTTTTGTCGTTTTTGACTTCGTTTTTCGTCCTTTTGTCGGATATTCGTTTCCTGCACAATATAAATGGAAACATACAAATACAAAGTATTTTTGGTACGTTTTTAGTCATTTAAGTCCGTTTTTAATGAAAAATGGTATGTGTAATTAGGATCTATCGATTTGTTTATGCCTGCAGTCGTTGTTTTCACGTAATCCCGTTTTTACCACCAAAATTCTAAAAAAATAAAAAAAATTAAAAGTTTCAAAAATAAAATAAGTGTTTTGTCACAATTTTGACTTTCCTGCTGGGTAGAATTAGAAATAAGAATAAATTTTGACTCGATTTCGTGCGTGTTGGAGCTCTAGCTTGTTCCTTAACTTTTAGATAAGCATTCACGGATCTTTGCGAAGAACGAAAAATGAGTAGAGTTTATGTTAAGTATGAGGTTGGTGCTAAACAAGGATAATTTGGGAAATCTAAGGTTCATAAGTGTAGTTTGGGGCTTTTTCTCCCATAAGCTTCTAACCGACTAATAATACGTGCTATTTTTAGAAATTAAACTTAGATCAACATTTTTTGAGATGTAGTCAATAATATATTTTTTTAGTCTTAGTTCAAATTTATACTTAAATTTTCCAAAAAGAAGTCTTCTTTATATATCGTGAAATAAAGTAAAAGGAAAAAAAAGAATGATGATAATAATAATAAATTGTTGGGTCTGATTACATAAGTTTACTGCTTCTTGCCGAGATCACAACGATGTTGGCAGTCTTCTAAATTAAGGCACATAGTATTATCGAGTCTGAATATAAAGTTTGCTGCATCTTGTCGGTCTCAACCGAAGTTGAGCCTTCTATAAGTCCGAGGATTTCATTAGTTTAATGATGTGTAAGTTTATATTTAAGTGTAGTGAATGTGATTTAATAAATATAGGGGGAAAGTCTCTTTTTTCTTTAATTTAAATATGCTTTGATCTAAGACTATTCTCATTATTGGTTTTTCTACAAAGCATATGTATAAACGGTGGAAAACCTAAGAGTCTTTGAAAAACAAGTCCGTGAGTCCCGATACTGTCTATGTATGGGGGTTGGTGGTAAAAAGCGCGGGTACTTAGCGCAAGGTTGGGATGTGTCATGACGGAACGTCGCTACATGGGATGATCTCGCCTTCAAACTCATTATTCTCGGATGGAACGTGGAGCATAGAATTTTGCAAAACGTTGATCCATGGTTGAAATTCAAAATGACACATTCACCTAATATATAATAATTGTCGGGAGTGAAAAGTTTACAAGTTATAATTATGAGTAGTGTTAGCATCTTAACTTGTATTTAATGGTGATTTCGTTTTAAGCTTGGTTTGGAATAAGTGAAAAGTCAGGAGTGAAAAGTTTACAAGCATAGAATGCGTCTTATTCCGTGACCCTAAAAGTTATAAAAATAACGAAAGTCAAATATGTTAGTTAGTTGTTAAAAGAAAAAAGAAAACTATTGTGGCATAGTGATATTTAAAAATGGTCAAAACGGGGCTTTTCGAAGCCATTGATTCTTTCATTCCCCTTGACGAACACTTAGCTACTTTTAGAGGTAATTAGTCGAGGGGGATTGAGGGTCTTAGTTTTCTTAAGTGTTTACTTATAGCATTGCGTGAGGACACAACAATAATTTAGTATGGGGGATTTTGGTATGTGCTTAATTACACATACCATTTTCCATTAAAACCGGACTTAAATAATCAAAAACGTACCAAAAATACTTTGTATTTGTATGTTTCTGTTTATATAGTGCAGAAACCGAATATCCGACAAAAGGACGAAAAACGAAGTTAAAAACGACAAAACCAAGCACGGAATGGAAAAGCGTGAAAAAGTCAAAGGTCAAAACCAAAGCCGATATTAAAGAAATACTTAATGGGCCCACCCTTACCCATCTAATGGGTCGAGGCAGCCCATTAAGTGTTAACATGAAGACTTATAAGCCCAAAGTTTAAATAAAGGCCCAATACCCTTTTTGGATATCAAACTGGCCCATATCCATTACATAGGCCCATGTGACACTTAACTGGCGTTAAGCCTTATAACCCTTTCACAATTAACTTTCGTTAGTCACCAGGACCGTCACTGCAAACAAACCATACAAAATGGAGGGTTATTTCTGCCAAGTCCCAAAAACTTTTACCCAACAGGACTTCATTATTTGAAATTAAAATATAAAACGTAGGGACCAAAAAGTGTCAACCTCTTCAAAACCTTTACCCAGTTAAGAACCGCCATACCAAATTTCCCGTCCAAATTCAACCCAGTCACTATTCTTTGTCTTTTTCCCTTACCTCGTCACTGTTTCGCCCAGCCATATCGTCACCATCCTTAACCCCACTACCCCATGAAGTCAATGCCACCTTGGCAATCTCTCAAAACCTAATTGGCTAATGGAAAAGTCAAATCGATCAAGGGTCAAGATTGATGGGATTGGGCTCCAAGCAAAGTTAAAGGCCAAGATTGATTTTGAGGACATACTCACACAACAAACACACAGCCTTGAACTCTCTCTCTGAAGAAACACATCAAGAAGCTCAAGACTTAGTATAAAATAGTCTAGAGTAGTTCATTTTCTCTTTTGTCGAATTTTTGTTAAGTCCATCATTTGTATTAACAAAGTTTGTACCATTTTTAATATTGCATTTTAAATACTTGTCATTTAATTTTCTTGTCATTTCAATTATTGTCATTCACTTCTCAAGCATTTTTAAGTTAATGAAATTTTAAGAGCTTTTCTTTACATACTGTCATTTACCTTTCATTGTCATTTAAATACTGTCATTAAGCTCTAATATAAGCTTTTGGTTCACTAAAAGCTTATATAGAAGCCTATTTACTTTTCTGTCCAAAAATTAAAAAAAAATCACAAAAACTGTAAAGAGCAATGAGCATGGTTTATTGAGGATGGCCTTGGTTTAGAGCTTCATGGGAAGCACCCCCCCCCCCCCCCCCCTCCCCCACATAATGATTGGTTTGAGTTTTGAATCTTGCACCACCAAAAGCTTGGACCCTTGTGAGTTCTCTTTTTCTTATTTTTTAAGTTTTTGCGTTTTGTTGGGATTCATTAAACACTTAGATGTCTAGTCTACTGCTAATGCCATACAGTTAGACTGCTAGAACGAAACAGTTGTCACTGCTACAAGATTAAATGCAAGGTACTAAATCAGTCAGTTAATACTGCTAGAGTAAGTTAGTACTGCCTGTACTAACTTAAGACTATTGAAGAACTTACTACTGCTGGTTATAGAGTTACTACTGCTGGTTCAAGATTACTGCTGTTGGTGAGAAAGTTAATGCTGCTGAAGGTTTCTTGTTTCAACTGAATAATTTAATGCCTATTTGACTGAAGATTAATGTTGATTAGTCAAAAGATGACGAGATTAATGTGATTGGGAAAGAGAATTAATTGCTTGATTGAGAATTTGGACTAATACTTAGGAATGTATGTAATATTTTAGTATTTGTATTTAATATTATTGCTAATTATTTAGGAAAGTATTGTATGTAAGCTCATTAGGATCCTCCTTGGTAGTTACAAAGGAGCTCCTGGGCATCGAGTTTATCATCTCATAATCATACACATACCTACACAACATCTCATTGTAATAGCTTAAGCTTTGTAAAACCCTAGTACTACACAGAGTACTAGTTATTATTTATCATTAATATATATTTAATGCGTTTTTGTTCATTCATATCTACTGTTTCATTGATATATACTTCTAGAGTATTAAAGAGTAGATTCCGCATACTCTTTGATTTACACATAAAGTTTCCACCATTGTTATTTGGATTTCATCCAAGGTAACAAACACTTTACAAGGTAAAGAATTCGATCAAGGCGTGGGTATCAACATGTGGTATCAGGTTGTGCTTTGTGGGAAACTTTTGATCTAGGAAGAATATCTCAAGAAGAATCTATATTCACAAGGAAGAGTTGGGGGGCTCCTATGGCTCTTTCAGACTCTTAGGTAAATATTGACAAATCTTGCTCTTAAAACTTGTTCTAAACCAATACTATGAATTTTTCCTTTTTAACAGAAACAGTATCGATGATTTGGTTGTTAAATTACGATGATACTGGTTTTAAAGCAGCGAATACAAAAGGGTTTAGCAACTTTAGAAGAAACAATTATTAAATATAGAGAACATGAAGGTCTTTTTTCTAAAGAAATTGCTCTACTTAAAAGAGTGTAGCATCAATTGTCCTTAATGAATTATCGATGGGATTACTTAGGGATGGACTTGAAAAAGTTAAACAAGAAAAGGAGGGATTTGAGTTTAAGATTGCAAAATTTGATAAATCTGCAAAAGACTTAAAATAGTTGTTAGGGAGTCAGATAACTGACAATAGCAAAAAGGGATTGGGGTATAGTGCAGTTCCTCCACCTCATCCTTTGATTCTTAATAGACCAACACCTTTAGACTTATCTTATTCTGGTCTTGACGAGTTCAAAGAGCCTGAGTTCAAAGGTTATGGTCTTGAGAACAGCAAGAAAGAGTCTAATGTTGTTTGTGAAAATTCTTCAAATGAAACTAAGAAAAATTCTGATGCTCCAATTATTGAAGAATGGGTTTCAGATGATGAGGATGAAGTTGAGACTACTGTTGTGGTAAAGAAGAAGACTATTATTCCTACTGCTGCTAAAATAGAAAAACCAGTTAGGAAGCCAGTCAGATATGCAGAGATGTACAGGCCACACAGACCTAGGGGAAACCAAAGGAATTGGAATGGTCAAAAATCCAATCAGTTAGGATGTAACTTTGTGTTTAAAAACAAGGCATGTTTTATCTGTGGAAGTTTTGATCACATTCAATACAACTGTCCTAACCAACAGAGGAAAAGAATAGTAAGTGGAAATAATTATAACCAAAAGGATAATGACTACAATTTTAAAACCTCTCATCCCAGTGCACACAAGCATATGGCTCCAAGAGCAGTACTAATGAAGACTGGCCTAAAACCTTTTAGTACTGCTAGGTCTTTTAATACATTTAGGCCTTCTTATACTGCTCACCCCAAATCAACAATTCATTGTGCTAGACCAAGGACATATTTTCAAAATCAAGCACAATCAACTGTTCACAGGCCCTTTTCAAAAAGAACAGCATTCACAAAAAGGTGTTTTAATCAAAGGTTTGATACTGGTAGGCCATTTAGATCAACTGTTAATAATGTTAAAGCATCAGCATGTTGGGTCTAGATGCCAAAGAACAGAGTGGTAGATCATGTATCCAAAAACATCAGTGCATCAGTTACTTTGAAAAGATTGGATTACATTGATGCACAAGGAAGATTTAAGTTTGTGATGGCTTGGGTTCCCATAAGAAGGTGATTTGGAGGATCCTTCCAAACAGGGGAGGATATGTAAAATATTAATGAAGATCACTTTTGTTCAGATAGATGCACAGGCTCAGGGGAGGCAAGAGTGCGGCAAAGAAAAAGAAGAATCCAGAGAAGAGTGCAACAAAAGTAGAAAGACCAAGAAGATGAAGAGTTTAGAAGAATCCTCTCAGCAAAGAAAATGAAGGTTTAATCTAGAAATTGTGATTAGAAGGTAAATCACCAGTTTAGTGGAGGATTGTTGGGAATTAAACACTGCCGAGATTGTATGCTAAGCCAACAGTTAGTACGCTAGAAGAAAAATAGTGCGTACTACTCAAAGATTACAATTGCTGTACTAAATCAGTCAGTTTAATACTGTTGAGTAAAGTTAGTACTGCTGTCTAATTTAGACTATTGAAGAGAACTTATACTGCTGGTTTTATAGAGTTACTATGTGGCTCAAGATTACTGTGTTGGTGAGAAGTTTATGCTGCTGAAGTCTTCTTGTTTGTTTCACTGAAGTTAATGCTAATTGACTGATGTTTCAATGCTGATTAGTCAAACAGAAGACTGAAGTTTTAATGATGATTTGAAGAGATTAATGCTGATGATGAATTTGACTAAATACTTAAGAAATGTATTTAATATTTAGTCTTTTGTTATTTATATATTTGACTTATATTTATGGAATGTATTGTAAGCTCATTGGACCTCCTTGGTGTAATAAAAGATCCAAGGGCATCTAGTTTATCATCGACGATAACATACACATATACACAGTTCTCATTGTAAATAGCTTCAAGGTTTTTAAACCCTAGTACTACACAGAGTGAGTGACTCGTATTATTTATTAATTAATAATTATTCGAAGCGTTTTTGTTCATTCGTATCTACTGTTTCATTGATATATACTTCTAGAGTATTAAAGAGTAGATTCCGCATACTCTTTGATTTACACATAAAGTTTCCACCATTGTTATTTTGGATTCATCCAAGGTAACAAACACTTTACAAGGTAAAGAATCGATCAAGGCGTGGGATCAACACTTATTACTGTGCATTTGCTTATTTTATGCTTATTTCTTGCTTAATCTTGCTTATTTATGTCATTTATTGCTTGTTTATCTTTGTTTAATGCTTAAATGTCCTTTGTTCAAGTTTTATGTTAATATGTCCTTTATATGCTTTTACTTGCTTATTGCTTATTGGCTTATTTCAGTGCTTATCTTTGCTTGTATTGTGCTTATTGTTGCTTAACTTTACTTGGTTATCATCTGTTTTAAACTGTCTTAGCTTAAATCTTTGTAAATCAGTCTAAAAATTAAATTTTCAATCTTAAAGGGGTGTTTGGGATAAGAACTCAAAGTGGGTCATTTTGGTTATTAAACCATCTGGGTCACTTGGGTAATTAGCACAAGCCATTTTAAGTTGTCTTAAGCTGTTTTTAAAGGTTTAAAAGTCTAAAAGTTTGTTTTTGAGTTTTTTCTAATAAGACTTTAAAACTGTTGGTGACAAAACAATCTTATCTTGCTTGTTTGATTAAAAACTTTTTAACAGGTTTTGAGTGTTGTTTTTGTGTCCTTTTTAGTGTTGAAATAGAGTGGTATAAGTGTCTTTCAAGTCTACTTAGTTTTGTTCAAAATCTGTAAAGCTGTCAAGTATTTTTCATAAGTTAAAAAGTCCAATTTTTATTTTCAAATTTAAGTTAGCAAAAAGTGTTTTTAGAGCTTGACTTTTTGAGCATAAGCTCACTTGTTGGTGAACTCCATCTGTTTTAACTTGCTTTTTATTTTGAAGCTTATTTGTTAGCTTATTTTCATGCTTGCACATAGCCTTAGGTCTTTTTAAGAAAACCAAATAAATAACAATCTCTGTGAGTAGCCATTTTCCTTAGCCTTTTTCATTGCTTATTTGATTTTCAAACTTTTTTTTGATTTTATGTTCTAGATAGCCCTTAAACTGAGCTTTATGCCCATATAAGTTGTTAGTCCATAAGGTTCCTCTAAGTGGCTTAAAATTAAGCCAAAAAGCTGTCCCATAGGCTGTGTGACCATTAGTTTGTGCTTATAGCTTATTTGCTTTTTCTGGCTTATCTGCTTTATCTTTTTTGCTTATTTTTGTTCATATTTGCTTATTAAGTGTAGGTACCCATCTGTTTTTCCTTATTTATGTTTTGCATTTGCTTATTCACCCTAGAGTAGCAACCAGTTTAGCTCTTTAGAACTTAGTATAAAAAGGTTAAATCTGCCACTTTTCATTTGCTTTTTCTCAGCTTATTTTTAAGTACATTAAAAGAGTTTTTTTTTTAATCCTTGCAGACAAAAATAAGCAGATTTAAGAAAAATAACTTTTTTTCTCAGCTTGTAAAACAGACAAAAATAAGCAGATTTAAGAAAAACAACTTTTTAGTAACTCAAAAATAAGCTGAGAAAAAGCAAATGAAAAGTGGCAGATTTAACCTTTTTATACTAAGTTCTAAAGAGCTAAACTGGTTGCTACTCTAGGGTGAATAAGCAAATGCAAAACATAAATAAGCAAAAACAGATGGGGTCCTACACTTAATAAGCAAAGATGAACAAAAATAAGCAAAAAAGATAAAGCAGATAAGCCAGAAAAAGCAAATAAGCTATAAGCACAAACTGATGGTCACACAGCCTATGGGACAGCTTTTTGGCTTAATTTTAAGCCACTTAGAGGAACCTTATGGACTAACAGCTTATATGGGCTTAAAGCTCAGCTTAAGGGCTATCTAGAACAGTAATAAAAAAAAGTTTGAAATTCAAATAAGGCAAGAAAAAGGCTAAGGAAAATGGCTACTCACAGAGATTGTTATTTATTTGGTTTTCTTAAAAAGACCTAAGGCTATGTGCAGGCATGAAAATAAGCTAACAAATAAGCTTCAAAATAAAAAGCAAGTTAAAACAGATGGAGTTCACCAACAAGTGAGCTTATGCTCAAAAAGTCAAGCTCTAAAAACACTTTTTGCTAACTTAAATTTGAAAATGAAAATTGGACTTTTTAACTTATGAAAAATACTTGACAGCTTTACAGATTTTGAACAAAACTAAGTAGACTTGAAAGACACTTATACCACTCTATTTTGACACTAAAAAGGACACAAAAACAACACTCAAAACCTGTTAAAAAGTTTTTAATCAAATAAGCAAGATAAGACTGTTTTGTCACCAACAATTTTAAAGTCCTATTAGGAAAAACTCAAAAACAAACTTTTAGACTTTTAAACCTTTAAAAACAGCTTAAGATAACTTAAAATGGCTTGTGCTGATTACCCAAGTGACCCAGATGGTTTAATAACCAAAATGACCCACTTTGAGTTCTTATCGGACAATGAATAGTGACTGGGTTAATTTGGCGAGAAATTTGGTTTGGGGGTTTAACTGGGTAAAGGTTTGAAGAGTTGACACATTTGGTCCCTTACGTTGTATATTGTAATTGCAATAATAGTCCTTGTGGGGTAAAAGTTTTTGGGACTTGGCAGAAATAACCCTCCATTTTGTATGGTTTGTTTGCAGTGATGGTCCTGGTGACTAACGAAAGTTAAGTGTGAAAGGGTTATAAGGATTAACGTCAGTTAAGTGTCACATGGGCCTATGTAATGGATATGGGCCGGTTTGATATCCAAAAAGGGTATTAGGCCTTTATTTAAACTTTAGGCTAATAAGTCTTCATGTTAACACTTAATGGGCTGCCCCGACCCGTTAGATGGGTAAGGGTGGGCCCATTAAGTATTTCTTCAATATCGGCTTTGGTTTTGACCTTTGACTTTTTCACGATTTTCCATTCCGTGCTCGGTTTTGTCGTTTTTGACTTCGTTTTTCGTCCTTTTGTCGGATATTCGTTTCCTGCACAATATAAATGGAAACATACAAATACAAAGTATTTTTGGTACGTTTTTGGTTATTTAAATCCGTTTTTAATGAAAAATGGTATGTGGAATTAGGATCTATCGATTTGTTTATGCCTGCAGTCGTTGTTTTCACGTAATCCCGTTTTTACCACCAAAATTCTAAAAAAATAAAAAAAATTAAAAGTTTCAAAAATAAAATAAGTGTTTTGTCACAATTTTGACTTTCCTGCTGGGTAGAATAAGAATAAATTTTGACTCGATCGAGCGTGTTGAGCTCTAGCTTGTTCCTTAACTTTTAGACTAAGCATTCACGGATCTTTGCGAAGAACGAAAAATGA
>BQNB010080307.1:0-29975 GCA_026074375.1 Tanacetum coccineum
ACAATCAAATAGTAATAGTAATAGCAAGTTTGGTATTCGTTTTTGTGTTCATCTTGGTATAGATATTGATATTCCGCGTCAATATTTGTATTCACAGTTATTGTCTCTCATAGTATCTTTGGATTTATTCAAAGGACTATAAGTCGTTTAAGGCTCATTGAGATCCTGTTGATTAGGACCTACAACTCTCATATGTAATAACGATAGGTTTATCTTGTGGGGAGCCAGGAGTGAAGAAGGCAGACCTGGTGTCTTTTAAGAAATCTGATAAGTCCTCCAGCTTTATGTTCTTTGAAATTTCATCAGCACTGGATTTCTTATTTGTAGTTGAATCAGTGTGGGCAGTTTTTAACCCATCTCTAGCAGATTTGGTTTGATCTACAAGAACACTTGGATTAGTCCCTATAAATATGTGATTAATTGAATAGTTTTTGGTTCTTTCATTCAGACCTTGTTGTGAAGGTATGAAATCATTAGGAGCAGAAATTCCAGAATCAACTTCAGCTGTGAAATGTGCTGAAGCATCATGTCCTGATGCAGACTCAGAGTGCAAATGAAAGAAGCTGAATAAACATGTTTAATAAGAATTAAATGCAGACATACCACTATTGAGCTAAGGGTGTGCTCCTTCTTTACTGGTGGCTCCTAAAGATGTTGGGCCACCAACTGCTTGTTATGCCTCTTTATGCATTTCACCAACCACTGGTGTGGGAGGTAAAGGATGGCTTGGGCTTTTGTCCTTGGCCGAACTAGACATAGTTTCTTTTTCTGAATGGCTAGTTTTAGATTTGGATGCCTTAGTCTTAGACTTAGAGGTGTGTTTTGAAGATTGTTTTCTTCTGAGTCCTTTTTTAGCTTAAGGATTTTTGCCTTAGGAAACCTCCTCAGTTTGTGAGGAGGGTTTGGGAGCTTTGGAGTCCACATGTACATCTAAATTGCAGATGGCCTTCATGTGGTCAGTGAAGGAAGGTCCTTTAGGTTGGTTTGGCTTCAGTGCCCAGTGGTGAACACTAAAGACCTAAGTGGGGTGTATGGTGAGTTCTTCATTGTTATATGTTGGCATCATGTATTCCAGTAGGAGGGATATGAACCTAGGATAGTGAACAACCTTTTCCCTAGTTTTCTTGTTTAGCTTATGAATAATATCCTCCCATATTAGCTTAGCATAATCTACCTTTACCCTATTGGCCAGATAATACAAGATGGTGGCATCTTTGTTGGATATTTGATCCAGTCCACCTGTTTTCCCGCCTAAACACTAAATGATTTGACCCATCAGTAGCCTCCTCCTAGAAGGAAGAAAACCTTTTTTGAGAGTTCCTTTTGTCCCAATCTCCCCACTGTAACCTATTGTTGCAAACCATGGTTTCACTATTGTTATTGAGAGTGGGGGAACTTACATACTCGAGTGAGGTAGGTAAAGAGCCCTAAGAGCATTTCTAAAGGTGTTGATACCTATGTCTCCTCTAATTCCACCTATGGGAGTGGATACCCAAATCTTAGAGTCATCTAAGGTTTTTGCAGTGTACTAGAATTCACACAAGTATTCTTTGTATTGAGTTGGGGCCCTTAAAAATGCTTCCTTTATATAGCATTTGGAAATGAAGTCTGACACGATCTCAAAGTATTCTGAGTTTGAGTGTGAGGGATATAGTAGTGCAACTTCATTGTTTGTGGTGAGGGAAATTTCATCAAAGGGGAACTCAACCTGACTAGCGGGTAAGAAAGGATTTGGACTTTTTGGTCTATCAAAAGTGACATGTTCTTCTTTGGGAGTGATTTCAGGTGATGGGGGGTTTTGTGAGGATGATTCTGCCATTATGGATAGTTAGGGTTTTGAGGATTTGATCTGGTTTGAGGTGTGTGTTTTGTTTGTGCTTGATGAATTTATGAGAAAGATTTGTTGATTGGTTTGTTGTGATTTTAAATGTAATTATCATTTGAGGTTATAAAGTTATGGGAATGTTTAGGGTTTGTTTTCAACATTTGTGTCAAACTTTGTATTAAATGAAAGTCAGCAAAGCATGCATCTGACACCTAGAACAGTGAACAACCGTCTATTCAACTAAAAAGTAGGTGAGAGAAAATGTGGTCATTCTAACTATTGGACTTCCTCTTTTAATATTTTTTAAAATTAAACAACTTCCTTAGGAAGGAAATTATTTTGATAAAATGATATTATTTTTGAAAATCACATTTGTTTTAAAACTGACCTTTAAATTGATGTTTGAAAAAGCTGGACTAGGTTCAGGTTTAGTGTTTATGTCATGATGAAATGATTATTGTAATCTTCATCATCACCAGTCTTCCAGCGAAGGCGACAAAACCACAAGTGCTCATACAACTCCATGAATGAGACATATGTGATTGCTCAGTTACTTTACTCGAGCAAGTTAAAGGTTCTATGCAAAAACTAAACTGACATTTAACATGAAAGTTTGTTCAGTTTTAGATGAAAGCGCTGAAGTTTTAGTTCTCTTCATTTAGTACTAAAGCTTTAGGTTTTGAATCAATGTTTAGCATACCTAGTTCAACAATCAATCTTTTGAAAGTTAGCTCATCCAGAGGCTTGGTAAAGATATCAACAAGTTAATATTGAGTGGGAATGAAATGTAATTCAATGTCCCCTTTTAGAATATGATCTTTGATAAAATGATAGCTGATATCAATATGCTTTGTTCTTGAGTGCAGAACTGTATTGTTTAAGATTGCAATAGCACTAGTGTTATCATAAAATATGGGTACCTTTTCATATATGATGTCATAGTCAGCGAGTTGACTTTTCATCCATAATATGTTAGCATAACATCCAGCAGCAGCTACATATTCAGCTTCAGCTGATGACATAGCTATAGATTGCTGCTTTTTAGCACTCCAGCACACAAGTTTGCCTCTTAGCAACTGACAAGCACATGAAGTGCTTTTTCTATCCATGTTGCATCCAACATAGTCAGAGTCTGAGTATTCTTTTGGGTCAAAACCTAAGCATTTTTGATACCAAAGACCAAGACTAGGAGTACCGTTTAGGTATTTGAAAATTCTCTTGACAACAATAAGGTGGGATTCCTTAGGATTTACTTAATATCTTGCACAGAGACAAGTGGAGAATTGAATGACAAGTATGCTTGTAGTTAGGTACATTACTGATCCAATCATACCTCTGACTGAGTCTCATTTACATCTTTGCCATTGAGATCGGGTCCTAACTTGTTAAAAGGTACCATTGGAGTTGTCACTGAAGAACCATTTATGTCATACTTTTTCAGCAGATCATTGACATATTTTTCTTGGTTGATTAAAATGCCTCTTTCAGATTGTTTAATCTGAAATCCAAGGAAATAGGTGAGGACACCATCATGCTCATTTCATATCTTTGAGTCATTAGTTTGGCAAACTGTTTGCATAATTTTGTGCTTGTGGACCCAAAGATGATGTCATCAACATAGATTTGAACCAGAATCACATCAGTTTAAGTTTTGTAGACAAACAAAGTGTTGTCTATATTACCTCTTACAAACTTGTGTTCAGTGAGAAAGGTTAAGAGAGTTTCATACCATGCTCTTAGAGCTTGTTTAAGTTCGTAAAGGGCTTTGTCCAATATTCATACATGGTTGGGGAACTCATGGCTCTCAAAACCTGGAGGTTGTTTGACATAAACTTCTTCTTTTAGTTTACCATTGAGGAATGCACTTTTGACATCCATTTGATAAACAATGAAGTTCATGTATGTGGCAAAGGCAAGAAATATTTTGATTGCTTCAAGTCTTGCAACAGGTGCAAAGGTCTCATCATAATCTATGCTTTCTTACTAATTGTATCCTTGAGCTATAAATATTGCCTTGTTTTTGATGATAATTCCAGTTTCATCCCTTTTTTTTCCTGAAAACCCATTTTGAGCAAATTATGGTTTTACCAAAAGGTGCAAGAACTAATGTCTAGACTTTGTTTCTGGCAAATTGGTTTAGTTTATCTTGCATGGAATCAACCCATCCAAGATGCTTAAGCGCTTCAGAAACCTTTTTAGGTTCTTCTTCAGAAAGAAAGTCCACAAGGAGACATTCATGAGCTGAGGCAGCACTAAGTTCTTTGGCTATGGCTATTATAAGCATGCCAACCCCTGGATCACTAATGATATTTACAAGCTCAATGTGTTTGTCATGAGACCATCTGTCTTGGGGAGCTGGTGTGACCATGGATGGAATGGATAATGAGGGATTTGGGATTGGAATTGTATTTTGTACTGAAGTATCCTTTACACTTGGAGAGGATAAGTTTTTAAGGATCTGAATGTCTTTAGTGTTTAGGATATTATCAATGATTTTTTCATCATTAGTGTGATTGGAATGTTCAGACTGGTCATCATTTAAGATTTCATTAGTTTGAGCAGTTTGATCATTTTGATCAGTTCAAACATCAGTTTCAAGGACAACTGGTTTAGGATATTCATAGGGTTCTATGAAGATCACATTATTGCTGTTTGTTTGATACCTTTGAGAGGGCTCATAAGGATGAATATATTCATCGGGTAGATATCTTTTTGCTTCAGCTTAATGTCGTCAACTGAGGGTTTTGAGAATTTGATAGCATCAGGGCTTTCATCAAATGTGATATGATAGGTTTCTTTAGTCTGTTGTCTTCTTGTGTTGAAGACTCTGAAGGCCTTGGAGACTAGTGAGTATCCAAGGAAATAACCATCATCAGCTTTTCCATTAAACTTTCCTAAGTGATCTTTATGATTATGGATGTACACTGGACATCTAAAGACATGAAGACAATTGATGTTTGGGATTCTTTTTTGAAAGATCTCATAAGGAGTTTTGAGATGTCTTTTCATAATGGTGGATCTGTTTTGTGTGTAGCATTCAGTGGCTACAGCTTCAGTTCAGTATTGTTTTGAGAAGACAGATCCTGAGAGCATTGTTCTTGCAGCTTCTATGAGGGTTCTATTTTTTCCTTTCAGCAACACCATTTTGTTCAGGTGTGTAGGGAGAGGAAAAGTTTTGAGAAATCCCTTTTTCATCATAGAAGTTGACAAGAATGCTATTCCTGAATTCGGTACCATTGTCAGTTATGAGTTGTTTGACTTTGATGTCATTTTGATTTTCAACTCTTTTGATGAAGGACATGATGGTTTCAGGTGCTTGGATTTTCTTATTCAAGAAGTATACCCAGGTGTACCTTGAGTACTCATCAATAATGACAATGGTGTACTTTTCATGGTTAATGGACCTAAGAGTTACAAGTCCAAATAAATCCATGTGAAAAAGATAAAGACATTTCTTGATAGAATATGTTACAAACAAAGAAGTCTCGGTCACTCGTAGTTGTTTAGTATTTACTAGCTCGTTAGTTAATAATGTTTAATGTAATCGGGCCGACAAAGAAAAAGCCCGAAAAGCCCATCCAAAGGCCCATATGGCCGGTCCCTTTGAGGGTTATAAATACCCTTCACATGTCAAGGTTTAGGGTATGTGATGATCTCTGTAAACACAAAACTCATATATCTTGTAAGTTTAATCATCCTTCATTAATTTTCTTTCCAGTTTTTCTCTTGATCTTTAAACCTCAATCTTTCTTGTGAGATGAATAATTATTGGAACCATCAATTGGTATCAAGAGCCTAAGTGGTAGATGTTTTGATCTTGTGTGTTTTTTTAAAAAAATACTGTTTACGGGTACTATTCACGGTACTGTTCATCAGGTACTATTCATCGAGAAAAAAAAATTCGGCTTATTTTTTTACAAAGTTTCAGTTGTTTTTTTTTTAAAAATTCGGTTTATTTTAAAAAAAAACTTTCGGTTGATTTTAAAAAAAAAAAAACAAGGGATTTGACATATTTTTTTAATAAAGGAGGAGAGCTATATTTTTGGGAAGTAAATACTTGTTTCCTAAAATCAAGGTATTTGATTTTATCCTAGTGGCGGTTAATTGTGGGAAGTAAATATTTGGTTCCTAAATTTAAGGAATATAATTTTCTATTTTTGGAAATTATATCCTTGTTCTTTTTTCCTTCTACGTATCTCAACATTAATTCATTATTGTTTTACGTTTTAATCAAGGATTTGTAAAATCCCGTGAACATTAATTGATTTCATTCAAACACAAAAAACCACTTAATATCCGTTCATATCTCTTACAAGATGGCAACAACTGATAAAGAATCAAGTGCAGCTGGTACGGATAACCGTCCTCCTATGTTGGACGAAAGTGATTTTGAGTCTTGGAAGATACGTATAGAGAGGTACATACGTGGTAAACCTCTTGGGAAGCTAATTTGGAAATCCATTAAAAATGGACCTACTCCTCATCCAACGATCACAGTCACTACAGGAGAAGGTGAACAACAAACTCAGGTAACAAAAGAAAAGACAGATGAAGAGTTCACAGAGGCTGAGAACAATAAAGAGCGTGCTGACATTCAAGTACCAACGAAGCTATATGCCTAGAGATCGTTACGGTGCTCATGACCGTCTAGTGCTAGCTTACTTTGCTAAAAAACCATTTTACAACGCCTATTTATTTCGTAAACGATTCTGAATGAACCGATCGCTGTTCACCCGCATTGTTCGAGATTTGTCTGCTAACTGCCCTTATTTTCTAGAAGGGTGTGATGCTGTTGGAAAAGCTATCATCTCTGCTTTAGTGAAGTGTACCTCCGCATTCGCCAACTAGCATACCTGCTATTCAGATTCCTCTAGAGAATATTACAAATCGGTGAAAAACATCTCGTGATTGTATTGATGCATTTTCTGTAACGGGTATAGAGTTATATGGCGAGGAGTATTTGCGAAGGCCTACGCAAACTGACATCGAAAACTCTACGCTTTTCACGCGAACAAACATGGTTTCTGTAGATAGGCAGCATAGATTGTACAAAATGGCCGTGGGCTCAATGTCCACAAGCATATCGTGCTCAATTCAGTATGGGTGATTCCGGGTCAGAGCTATTCATTTTGTTAGAAGCGGTTGCCTCACAAGAGTCTTAAAAGGATTACGCATTTGATGTACACTTGCATCATATTACATAATATGATTCGCAAAGAAAAAGGAAAGGCAAATCTCTCCCGACTTTTATCCGGAAAACAAACCATCGTGAAAGATGAACCCGTAAGATTCGGCAACATAGGCTTACAAGTTAATCAGAGAAATACAAGACTAAGAACCCATCTTAAACTTACAGCCGAACTAGTGAACCACATTTGGCATCGAACAAAATGCAAACCTATTTTACTGTAATTTTTTTATCATCGTAATTTTTTTTCTGTCTTTTCTTCGTTATTTTTTATTTCCCATATTTAGTTTGTAATGTTTTAAAAAAAAAAATTTTTTTTGTTCGTTGCCTGTGGCGGTCACCACACGGGTTTGTCACTATGTGGTCTAGGAGAGAGAAAGCTGAGTTGGCGCTGACGTGACGGTGTCCTATGCGGTCACCACTACGTTTAGCCTAAATATTTGGTTCCTAAAGTAAAGGAATATAATTTTCTAATTTTGGAAATTATATTCTTGTTATTTTTTCTTCTCTTTGACAAAATCAGAGATTTATTTCAACATCAATTAATTATTGTTTTACGGTTTCTTCTTGATTTTGTAAAATCCCGTGAAAGATACGATTCTTTTCTCGGTTTTAATCAAAGATTTGTAAAATCCCGTAAACATTAATTGATTTCAATCAAACACAAACAACCACTCAAGATCCGTTCATTCATATCTCTTACAAGATGGTAACAACTGATAAAGAGTCAAGTGCAGCTGGTACGGATAACCGTCCTCCTATGTTGGAGGAAAGTGACTTTGAGTCTTGGAAGATACGTAATCGAGGACATTCGTGGTAAACCTCTTGGAAAGCTTATCTAGAATTCCATTAAAAATAGACATAGTCCACATCCAATGATCACTGTCACTACAGGAGAAGGTGAATAACAAACTCAAATGACAAGAGAAAAGACTGATGAAGAGTTCACAGAGCAGAGAACAACAAGAGCGTGCTGACATTCAAGCTACAAACATTCTTAGTCAAGGGCTCCCACGACACATCTTTAACACACTCAATCAAACCGAGACGGCAAAAGAGATTTGGGAGAATGTGGAGCTACTCATGCAAGGTTCTGGCCTTACAGAACAACAAAACAAAGAGACCTTGTTTGATCAATATGAAAGGTTCTGGGCTAATGGAAATGAATCAATTCACGATTACTTTGTTAGATTCCACAAGCTGATTATTGACATAAAGATCACTAAAATGGAAATCCTAGTTCATCAGAGGAATACCAAGTTTGTCAATAACTTACCTTCATATTGGGGAAAGTATGTTACTATTGTAAAGAACATCAAGTACATATCAACTCTGAGCTATGTTGATCTATACACTCACTTGAAGAGCTATGAACAACATACCATGAAGACTCTTAGCAAGATAAATCAAACTTATGGATATGCAGATCCACTTGCTTACATGGCTTAGGCAACACACTCAACCTCTTCACCTTTACAATATGTTCCTCCACCACCTCAGTATGCACCTACTCCACAATAAGCTCATCAGTCAACCAATGATACCATGCTGGCAACGATGAACCAGATTGTGAACTTACTTAGTGGGTTTCAGAAATAGTTTCCTCCTACCAACAACTAGCTAAGAACTTCTACTAATCCAATGACCCAAGCTACGATTCAAGCTGGTCAGATTACAACAGAGAGTGGTCAACGAAGAGCTCTTGGTAATAAAGGAAAACATGCTACCACTGGATCTCAAGGAAAGGTGGTAACATGTTACAACTGTTTGTGGTCAAGGACATCTGGAAAAGGAATGCAAGGAAGAAAATAAGCAAAGGACTCACAGTGGTTCAAAGACAAAGCATTGCTTATGGAAGCTAAAGAGAAAGGCCTTATTTTGGATGCATAGGCTGAAGCTCTTTTGGCAGATGTGGAGTGTACAACACCTTATGCTAAACCATTGGCCATCACTACCACTATGGCATTTGAAGTAAGCCATGAGGATGCATATGATTCTGATGTCGATGAAGTACCTCATGCAGCGGCAACATTCATGGCCAATTTGATGTAGACAAGGTCCATCTACTGGACATGGTCACCAGTAATGATACTAATTCATTCAGAGGGAAAACCTTATGATAATCACTTCTTTAATAATATGAATCTTCATGTATCACAAGAGATACACGGGGGAGAACAACTAGACTCCGATGTTGATTCGGTTATCGATGATCATGATAACACCATTCCATATCATCAATACCAATTAAACAACGAAGTTGAAAGTGTTCCAACTGATGTATCTTCTGTCATACCTGGTGAAATATCTGTGATTACTATTCTAGATGATTTAAGGTCACAACTTGAGGGCCACATTAAAACTAATAAGGAACAAAGCTTTGCTAATGATTCCTTAAAAGCTGAGCTTGAGAGATACAAAACACAGGTTCAAAATCTAGAACAAAGTAAGGTTAAAAAGGATTTAGAACAACTGGTTTTTGAACGTAACAAACAAAATGCTGACCTTGAAGAACAACTTGTGTCTTTAAAACAACAACTTTTACAACATGTCGAGTCAAACAAGTCTTTGAAAACAGAAAGTGAAAAGTTGAAAGCAGATAAAAATGCTCTTGAGGAAAGTTATCTGGTTGAGAAATACTAACAAGGTTGTCACGGAACTTTTGCAATCGTATGGTCAACCTATACAAACTGTCCCTATGTTATCTAAACGACCAACTTTTTCCACAAAGGACTTACACAAATCTGCTCTTGGTCATCGTAATCCACTGTATCTTAAATCAGCTCAGCTGTGTCGCCCAACCCTGTATCTTGGTGACGTAATTGTAGATCCTGTACATACCCCCCTTAGGGTATATGATAGTGAAGAGACCTTAGTTCAAGCTGAAGTTAGTAGAACTAAGATGTTAGAAAGGATGAAAGACCCGTTGTGCAAAGTGTCATCTAAGCCTATAAATTATGCTAAGTTAAATAGTCTGTATGATACCTTTGTGCCTCAAAAGCAGTTGTCTAGAGAACAAGTTTATTGGTTACCAGCTAATGAAGTTGCTAGTTATAATTGTAACCAGTCTAAACCTGTAACTAACTTTGTTCGTACTCGTCCAGCCAAGAGTCAAGTTAACACTCAGTTAAAAATGTTAAAAGCATGTTTTCCAGAGTTTGATAAGGTTGTCAAAGACAGAACGACACCCTCATATATAACAAATGGGGAGTGGCGTTTTGAACATACCAAAAAGTGCTTTGTAGAAGAAATAATTCCTTTTTATGAAAAACTCAAAACGCATGTTAAAGGTATAGAAGATAATCTTTTCAAAGAAGTATATGAATACATGAAAATCTTTGATGAGCTGGACAAAGAGTATGATCAATGTGTTATTGATGTTTGGAAATAAAGAATAAAAATCTCCTGATTTAAATTGAGCAGTTTTTGCTACTGAATCTGTGTCTAAAGATATTTGTTCTGTTGTGCTTACTTCCGATATTGCTGTGCCCATGAGCGTTGAACCTAGATCTAATTGCGTTAAGGAACACTCCAGAAATCTGGAACTTGAAGCTGAGATTTTAAAGGTGAAACAACTACTTGTTGAAAAAGAAAAACGATGTTCTTTCATTGAAACGAAATATCAGGAACTCGAGCTTAAATTTCAAAAGTACAAAGAATGTTTTGAAAATCCACAGGTTTGTAATAATTCTAGCTCACCTGAACTTAATGTATTTTTTGAAATCAACAAGTTGAAAGATCAGATTCAAAAGAAAGATGAGTTAATCAAGAAGTTAAAGGCTTAAATCGGTAACATGAAAGAAGTTAGTGCCGACTCCAATCTGAGTACTCTAGAATTTCAAGCCCTAGAAACTGAAAATACTCAGTTAAAAGAGGAACTCACTGCTGTTAGGATTAAAAATGATAGCCTTAGGGATGAAAACGTGTCCATTAAAAAGCGTTATCAAGATTTGTATCAGTCTAAGGCAGAAAGTAATAGTAATGTGAGTAGTAGAGCAACTGTCCCTAAGAAACCCAAAGTACTTGCTCCTGGCTTGTATGCCATGACGCCCAAGTATATCCCTCCTCAGAAAATAAACAATAGGGAAGCCAATACTCCTTTTGTAACACCCCCAAATTGGGTCGCAGCGGAATAAGGGTCCGGGGCGTGTTACTTCATAGATCAATAACATAAGATATATATAGAACGACCAAAAAGTCGTTTTAAAACTGATACATTGGATTTAACAAATATTTGATACAAATAGCCCGAAGCTTTAACTTGTTCCTGATTATTATTACAAAGATACTGGTTTACAACATAAAACAACCATATCTTTAGCATGACTTCCCAAAACAAAATCACCAATGTATCCTTGGCACCTTATGCTTACTGATCTCCTGAAAAACATTGCTTTAAAACGTCAACAATAATGTTGGTGAATTCATAGGTTTGATAAATCATAATATGCAGGACCGCAAGACTTTTCCCGTGATAATGCAACACATGCAGACATCACAAAACTAGATTACATTTACACTAAGCTCATGACACTGAAGCTCGACAATCTTTCTTGCAATTAAAATATATATTGCAATTTACGCCCATCCGGATGTCTAACCCTAAACATCCTAAATTCGACATGCTATAACGTTCGTTCCACGGTGATAGCTAGTCACCCGAACGGGAGGGGTCTTTCCGAATAGATCTAATTAAATAACATTCGCGCTCACCATAATGTAATTCTCAAACTACACTCTATCACATGACATTTCATTGACATGGGACTTAACTGGGTTATCGCTACTTAGGAAACATGTAATCAATACTTGCGTCCAATTTATAAAACAAAGCATGTTTCCACCCCATAATTATAAATCATTGAAATCGTAAAAATGTGGGGCTATGAACTCACCTTGAGTTCTGATAATCCAAATATCGCAGATAAAGCGTCACGTAAAAGATCGAATGCAACCTAAATTATCATAGGTCGTATAAGTACCGAGTACTTGAATATAATCTTATAGTTGTTATATCGTACTATCGTTCGGGCTATCATAATTTAAGAGGTCATGACATGACGTTCGAGGAGTTAGGACACTTTAAATCGTAAATCCAACAACTCGTCGATACGCCATCCGAAGAGGCCTCATTATGAAACTCCCTAGTAATATAGTACTTAGATAACCACATATAATTCTATATAGTTCAATCACCAACTAATGGTTTTGGTAAAATTACGTTTAATAAGTTAAAACGTTTAAAATTACCGTTTTAGTAAAACTAGCATAACTTTTGCGTTTTAAGCCCGATTTTAACGTTTCTTATGCCCATCTTTTCGTATTAGGACAAGTTATCAAAATTTGACATTTTCGATATTTTGACCCTCTGGTGAACAGTAACTTTTACTGTTCACATCAGACGTGACTTTTATTTAAATTGTATTCGTTGTCGTAAAACCCGTAAATGTCGTATTTTATTCGTTATAGCTCCGTTTTTAACGATTCTTTCGAGGACGTTCACGTTATTGAAAGTTCTATAATTTTATGAGGTTTACAAAAATGTAACTTTCTGTCATAGAAATAGTAACATTTTATAAAATAGTTTTATAAAAGTATTAATTGTCGTAAACTCGCGAAATTCATAACTCGTTCGTTATTAATTGAAAAATTACGATTCTTATCATTTTGGAATCCTAAAAATATGTATTATTTATTAAAAATATCAAACTTGCTGTTTGAATAATTTTTATAAAAAGTTTTTATAAAAATTCTTTTATAAATCCGTTTACTTATCGTATAACTTGTTTTTACTATAACTTTTTCGTTATTTATATCCGTTTGACAATGTTTTCTTTCTTACTTTTTTCGGAATCGTCGTGATAATGTATTTCTTAAAAAATATAAAATAAGTATATTTTTATAACACTTTTGGACAGAATGTTTACATAACATTCATAAGTCTATTTTTGACCTAGTTTTTTTTATGTTTTACCTCTTTATACTTTTTACATAATAACCATAAGTATACAAGTCTTCTCATCTTATTATATCCTTATTTTAATGATCATATATCATTACTATAGGTCCATAATTAACCTTAACATGTCACTTGTATTTCTTTTACTTGAAACATATTAAAGAACTTTAAAAACCCTAATTTAACATCAACCACTTTTTAAGCTTAATTACAGATTGAAAATACTCATGGTATCCATTTTAAACTTCATATTAACTATCATAAACATGTGTATAAGTTCATAAAACTATATTCACAAGAAAAATTCATGTTTACAAGTTAAACATATCCTAATGGTGATTTCACTATATAGCACATCATGTACATAAAAATTTATAAAATGAAAGCATAAAGGTTTAAAGTAGACCTTATGATGAATGATGATGGTGACAAACAAATGCTAAACCCTTGTTTAGCCCTAAAATCCAAGCGCACTTAAGAAAACCCTTGTTTACTTAATAAAACCCTAGTCTTCCTTTTCTTGATTATTACTTGAAAATGCTTAGCCAATGCTTGGGAATACCTTAGAATGTCTTATAATGGATGTGTATAGAAGGGTATAGATTGAATAAAATTTTGTATGGATTTGTGTGGGAGAGTGTTTTGAGTCGTAGGCTCTATGGGCACAAAAGGAGGGTTTTTGTGATTTTTACTTAAGTGTTTTGCTACATATGTGTTTCTTGTATGCATGTAAGTATTATATAAGTGTATAACCAGTCAAAAGGTGTAATAAAAGTCCAAGGAACATGAGGAGGGTCTTAGGGAGGACTCTTGGTCTTGGTCTTGGTCAAAGAGACAAGGCATGGCTAGGTATTAATGAGCAAGTGAAGTACATTAACCAAATGGAAGAGTTTTCTTATATTTCTTGTATATATTGCAAAAATTTTGGCATACATATGATATATATGATATATTTTGTAACTTTTATGTATTGGGTATAAAAGTGGGTATTTGTTGAAGCGTAGAAAAGTTTTTGTGGTTCCGGGAGTGCCTAAACGCAATTTATCGCGAAACGTATACACTTTACGTAACCGATAAAAATTAAAATGAACAAAGACCATAATTATTCTCAAAATAATTACTTAACCCTTGCTTGATGTAAACATTTAATTGTTTGATGCCTGTTTACATTGAACGCTAATTTTTAACTTACATGATTTAAACTTAATTCATGAATTCACAAGCAAACACGTACAACGCTAAAAATAAATAGTAGATTTATCGACGTCGTCAATGACTTGAAAACACAGGGTGTTATATTTACAGTGTAAATGTTTATATTTTATAAATCTAGGGACTAAAGTGTAATATCTAGAAGCTTAAGGGTATATTTGTGATCAAAAGTGAATTAATAAAACGCTTAAAGAATCGGTCGAATATTAATATATTCGGACATTAAACGGGTTTAATTTACGACTTAATAAATAAGTATATTTATTAAGAAAGTATATCCGTTTTCCCAAGAACCATCAAACAATTTCAAATACATTAAACACGTACACCACCACACAAGTGATAACAGTATATATAAACTAGCAAATTTATTGTAGTTTATACATTGAGTCTTTAGCCTAAACTTGTAGACTAAGACTTCCGTATACTTAGGTATTTGGGACGGTGGTGATTCATACTGGATATCTATTATCAATTTCCCAGGGACTATACACCAGGTGAGTTCAATAGCCATATGTTTTTACAATTATTTAAATGATTTACATCCTTGGGGTTGAAGAACATGCTTTGTTTTACGAATTGGACGCAAGTGGTATAGTTTATACCATGATTACTGTTTGTCTGAGTTACCATAACCCATTAAGTCCATGATCATGAACTGTTTAATTGAGCCTAGATGTGATTGGGAATTACATTATGTGGGCGTGAATCTTATGGATAGATCTATTAGGGATTGACAATCCCCGTTCGGGTGACTAGCTATCACCGGGAACGAACGCATACCATGTCAAATTTGGGATGTTGCAGGGTTAGCACATCATTCACGGACCCGTCGTTGGCAATATACTTGCAATTCACAATATCTACTTCAGTGTCAAGAGACTTAGGAAAACGTAATTTTACATTTTAGTGATGATTTCCATTTGTTGCTTAATCATTCACTATGAAATCTTGCGGTCCTACTATTGATTTACATAAACCTATGAATTCACCAACTTTATGTTGACGTTTTAAGCATGTTTTTCAGGTCAATAAGGCACGAGGTACGATGATACATTGGAAGTCAATAATTGAAGAGTCAACACTTAAGATTTGGGGTCTTATTACATTTTGGGGAAAATTGTTATAACCGAATCTTTATTTATATTGTTGAACAATTGAAGCCTTGGGCCCTTATTAACAAACAAGTATTTAGTTAGTTCCATGTATCTTTTTCAAACGACACGTTTAGTAGTCTGATCTCAATCTTGTGCTATTTTAATCCAAAAATGTAATGCCCATCGGATATTCAAAACATTCTGCTTATCTCTGGCGTGCATCAGATTTTGAGGGTTTGTACAGATTGGTAACAGAGCCAAGGTATAGAGAACCAGGTCAAAATTTTGTCGGACTATAACAATTTTTCAAACAACTGTTTTCACAAATGGGATTTTGCTAGTGATATACATGCATTACCTTGTTTACATCTACCATATATGCTTGCATGGCAAGCATTGTTTTAGCATTAGTAGGTTGTAACTAAGATGATTACAGATTGATATACGTGTATATAATGATATTACTATATTACTATAAGACATATATTAGTAAAGCTAACAGACATATCATACCGATCTTTCCTATAAGTAATACTTATATAGGTTATTTGCTTTTTTTGCAGTAACTATGTCATTCTGCGACATCTGAATTTACCTATACTTTCGTTTACACCGACTCGAGCCTGCATAAGCCTTCTGGGAGCCGATTATGAGGGAGGTATCTAGTGAGCATAACAACGGTCATCGTATTAGGATACGACGGACTCCCGATACAGCCAGTAGCCCCACCATCACCAGATTACATACCAGGCCCATAGGATCCACAGACACCGCCAGTTCCTTAGGACGAGGATATCGCGTGAGCCTATGTTCATACAGGCACATGATCCTGACTACGTGCTAGAGCCTATAATACCACCGAGAAATACCAACGGAGGAATGATCATGATTTTTGGCTGAGATCAGCCAATCCATTCGGTTGATTCACCTACTGCTGAGTCACCGCATATGTATACCTAAGTCGGATCCCGAGGAGGATCCAGAGGAGTACGAGGATGATGAGACAGAGGATGGTCCGGTTGACTATCCTATGGACGGGGGAGATGATGGAGATGATGATGATGGCGATTCATCTAGGGATGATGCCAATGATGAGGATGAGGATGATGAGGACGAGGAGGAGGAGGAGCACTTAGCTCCGGCCGACTCTGCTATTGTTGTACCTGTTGATGAGCCTGTTTTCCCACCTGAAGGAACAAAGCCTGTTATACCACCACCACCCCCCCCTCCCCCACTGACATTACTATTGGGGCTAGGATTACCATCTGGCCTTAGGCTTCCATATCCCTTCCACCAGAGGCAGAGGTTGAGAGACTTCTGGCCATGACTACTCCATCACCATCACCACCTATCTCACTATCACCACCCTCTGCAGGAGAGCGCCTTGCTAGGTGCACAACTCCACCTACACATTCATCATCTTTACTACCATCATCTGGGTGTCCAACCTAAATCCAGACACTCGGGATAACATCCACCCAGGCTCTCATTGATGCAGTTACTACCACATTACCACTACCACCACTACCACCATCTCTATACCTACCACCACCTGTTGACCATAGGGATGATATTCCCGAGTCTGAGTAGCCTCCCCATAAGAGGTTGTATTTGTCCACTCTAGTCTCCCGATATGAGGTTGGAGAGAGTTCTACTGCTAGGCCTACCAAAGGTCGGGGGAAATAGAATTACAGGTTTGTCACACGTGTAGAATGCTGAGAGAGACGACATGGATTAGAGATGAAGGTACGTATTAGGGATACTTGGGAGATCCCGGTAGAGGCATGTTTCCCTGAGATAGCACCCTATGATTGTGGGAGAGGTCAATACCTAGGGTCACAGAGCTTGTGACTCCATGAGCATGAACACATGACTTGTATGCTTTACTAGAGGATTGCTTAGGATAGTAGTCTCGTATATCACAGCGAGGTCGATAGGAGGACTCGCAGCCGGGTCGATTTACTTAATGTGGGATAGATGACTCTCCAGTAGACAGTATGGATGTGTGAGGAGGAGACTTTGCTCCCCATAGAGGCTTGGGCTCACTCGATAGGATTGAGTCAGGCGACTCATCAGGAGCTTCAGACCCATCATGATCATGTGTATGCACACGAGACCTATCTCCAGGCACATCAGACATAGCTACAGCTGCAGAGTACTCTCATTTAGACACAACATCAGGTAATTGAGACTCGTTTTCAGATGCAGCAGGCTGAGTAAGCAGCACTTCGGGAGATTGACCGTAGGCGTCAGGACCAGATGATAGAAGACTCTTGAGTTTCCAATCAGAGAATATGAGGCAAGATAGATCAACAAGCAGGCCGAGTATGTTTAGCACTGCGAGAGCAGCAAAGGAGAGCTAGACAGCCAGGACCAGAGGCTAGGATTCCAGATCACCAGGATGCTTCTGGGGATGCTGACAGTCACATCTAGTGATTTATGTTATTTGTATCTTGCTAGGTCATTGTACATGCATGTTAAGTATTAGGGGTTTTCCCCACTAGCATAGCCTTAGATCTTTTGTATTGTATCATGAGTACTCCGACAACTATTTCATGTAAAATTTTCAAAGTTATCAATGAAATGGATGTGTTATTTTGTACTATATACCTCTCTTGTGTTGATTATCTCGTCTATACATTATTATATTCTGTCATATAACCTCATGTTTTGTCTTTTGCTTCTTAGACGAATCATGGCACCTACGACCAGAAGATGACCAAATACCCTTGTTAACAACACCAACCCAAACAACATGACTCCAAAATCCCCATCCAAGCCAATGACTTACCAGCTCTTTGCGAAACCTCCACCAATGGGGGAGATGACAGCC
The DNA here is from genome assembly GCA_026074375.1 of Tanacetum coccineum. Classification (NCBI taxonomy): domain Eukaryota; kingdom Viridiplantae; phylum Streptophyta; class Magnoliopsida; order Asterales; family Asteraceae; genus Tanacetum; species Tanacetum coccineum. The sequence continues at coordinate 18,115 of BQNB010080307.1, forward strand.
ACATATCCACACGGATAAACCGAAGGAACAGCAAAACTTGCGCGCCCTTGTTTTTATGCTGACTTCATGAAGTGTCAACCTTTGAACTTCAAGGACTGAAAGCGTGTCGTTTAACAACTCGTGTGGATTGAAAAGAAAGGAGTTAGTTTTCCAATAATCAAGATGGTTGTGCCATTGAGAATCAGTAAAGTTTGCCTCCTGCACTGTGTTAGGTGCTGCTTTGACTTGGTGGAATGGTCAGATAAGAACCTTAGGTCCCGAGGCATATGTAATGACTTGGGAAGTGCTCAAGAAAAAGATGACGGACAAGTATTGTCCACAGGGGGAAATCAAGAAATTAGAAATTGAGTTGTGGAACCTAAAGGTCAAAGGAAACGATGTTACAGCATACACTAAACGTTTCCAAGAGCTAACCCTGATATGTACCAAGTTTGTTGCCAACGAAACCGAGAAGGTTGACAAGTACATCAGTAGACTTCCTGAAAACATTTATGGGAACGTCAAGTCTGCCAGACCCAAGACGTTGGATGAGAATATTGAGTTGGCCAATGACTTGATGGATCAGAAGCTCCGTACCTATGCTGAAAGGCAGTCTGACAACAAAAGGAAGGGTGATGATTCATCCAGAAACAACTATGGTCAACAGCAGCAACCCTTCAAGAGGCAGAATGTCGCCAAGGTCTACAATATGGGGACAGGCGAAAGAAGCCTTATAGGGGATCTTTGCCCAAATGCACCAAGTGCCACCTTCACCATAATGGCCCGTGCACCCAGAAATGCCACAAGTGTAACAAAGTAGGGCATTTTGCTCGCGATTGCAGGAGTACTGGTAATACTAATGTTGCTAATACTCAGAAGGGCAATGGGGCAGCTCCCAAGGGAAATGGTTGTTTTGAGTGTAGAGCACCAGGGCATTTCAAGAGAGATTGTCCTAAGTTGAAGAATAAGGATGGAGGGAATGGGAATGTACAAGGCTTTAAACCTTTCTGACTTGTCCCTAAGTGCCTCTTTGGTTGTTAGTAGTATTGTCATTTGTATCTCCTACCAGTAAACGGACCAATGGCCTAGCTATGTTGCACTTGTGGCATTTAGGGAGGCTGACATGACCATCATGATGATAGTTGCCTTTAGGACACAATGGCTTGGACCCGCCTAAGATTTTCTTCTCGCCCGTGCCCTGCACGGTAATCTTTGCCATGATTGTTGCCTCTTGTTCGGACTGTTGTTGGTTCTTGATTGTTCTTGGAATGTGATCCAACATCCTCTTGTTCTTCATGCCTGGCCTTCAGAAAGAGTTACTGATCTTTTATCCACAACGTTCAGAAAACTTCTCTATATGGACACTTTACCTTGAATGTATCAGACTTCACACACTTATACACAGGTGTGAGTTCCGTTGATTCCTCGCAACAGTAAGGATATCCTACACTCCCCAAAACTACCCCCTGTCATGTGGTCCAACCTTCTTGCAACTTCCCCCTTTATAGTACAGTTGCCCATTGTGGTTACCTTCCCCACTTACTCTTTGTTGTTAGCATACCCTTTTAACCTTTCAATCTGTTGTTCGGTAGATTCTCTGGCTTATTGACTTACGGGCCATGTTGGTTTGTCACACATAAATGGCAATAGGCCTCGTATAAGCAATTAGCCACTCTCGCTCGGGCTATAACACCGCTTAATTTCCTCAACACTCATCCCTTGATCAACAGTTGCATTGTTTCCTGAAAGTCACAGGAACAAATGAAAATGAAGTTTCAATTCAAGTGAAATCATGACACTCTGTGATCCCAACAAGTAGGTAAGAAGTGAGACCACGTATGCATAGAATATAAGATAACCGCATACCAATGTGCATAAATCAAATCCACACTAACGTACAGTAGCATGATCATAACAACAACGTAATAATACTTTATACATCGTTTTACATTATTAAAAGAGTACAAGCTTTTATTAACACTACCAATCGATTATTACTCAAGTTTAGTGGAATATAAAATGGAGACCTACACTGACAAATCATTTGTCTCAGGCCATTCTTGCCTCTCCAAGATTCGTAGGATGCTAGACTCTGATGTTATCTTTAAGTGACTCAACATTCTTTAGTGGTGGGAATGATTATGGTAGTGTAGCAGCAACTTTGGTCATGACCTAGCCTTAGCAAATGTGATTCGTGAGTATGGTGTTAAATAGACATCCGTACTGCACGGGATTTGGTCTCAAAAGACAAGATGATATGTGTGGGAGATAAAAAAGATATGTAGTGGAGGTGTAGGTGCCATCAACTTCACTGTCACAAAGTCTTCTAGAGCTCAGGCTCCGGAATGTATACTAGGTACAATGATCCTCCACACCAGGGGACAGGTATATACTCTGGAGAATGTGGTGCCTGCTCCAACAACTGTCGGGCAGCCTCCTCGTAAGGATTCTCAGATGGAATACTCCAAGATCGTGCCTCAGAGTGAACAGAAGTATAGGTAATGGCAGAATCAACTGACATGACTACTGTGACCAGCAGAAACAACTTATGAGTTATATAAGGCTCTTATTGTAATATACGTAATATATTATAACCACGTATATCAATTATGAATGCATCTAGTCCAACTAACTTAATTGTCAACAACTATGTTCCCCATAAAAACCCCATCTTAGTATGGCAATGTTTGAAAAATGGATATAGTCCAGTCAAGAAACATTTGACTGGTTCTCATAACCTGGCTCTGATACTAATCATGTAACACCCGAATTGGGTCACAGAGGAGATAAGGGTCCGGGGCGTGTTACTTCATAGATCAATAAACACAAGATAATCATAGAACAGACCAAAAATCGATTAAAACGTGATACATTTGGATTTAACAAATATTTGATACAAATAGCCCGAAGCTTTAACTTGTTCCTGATTATTATTACAAAGATATCGGTTTACAACATAAAACAAAAACCATAACCTTTAGCAGACTTCCAAAAATAAATCACCAATGTATCCCCCCCCATTGCACCTTTGCTACTGATCTCCTGAAAAACATTGCTTTAAAATGTCAACAATAATGTTGGTGAATTCATAGGTTTGATAAATCATAATATGCAGGACCGCAAGACTTTTCCCGTGATAATGCAACACATGCAGGCATCACAAAACTAGATTACATTTACACTAAGCTCATGACACTGAAGCTCGACGATCTTTCTTGCAATTAAACTATATATTGCAATTTACGCCCATCCGGATGTCTACCCTAAACATCCTAAATTCGACATGCTATAACGTTCGTTCACGGTGATAGCTAGTCACCCGAATGGGGAGGTCGTTTCCCGAATAGATCTATTAAATAACATTCGCGCTCACATAATTTAATTCCCAACTACATCTATGCAAATTGACAGTTCAATGAACATGGGACTTACTGGGTTAATCGCTACTATAGGAAACATGTAATCAAATACTTTGCGTCCAAATATTATAAAACAAAGCATGTTTCCACCCCATAATTATAAATCATTGAAATCGTAAAAATGTGGGGCTATGAACTCACCTTGAGTTCTGATAATCCAAATATCGCAGATAAAGCGTCACGTAAAAGATCGAATGCAACCTAAATTATCATAGGTCGTATAAGTACCTAGAGTACTTAAAATATAAACTTTATAGTTGTTATAAAGTCGTACAATCCGTGTCGGGGCTATCCGATATTTTAAGATGGTCATAGACATGACTGTTCGAGGATTTAGGACACTTTCAAAATCGTAGAATCCAACAACTCGTTCGATAACACCTCCGAGAGGCCTCATTATGAAACCTCCCTATAAATATAGTATTTTGATAACCACAATAATTCTATATAGTTCAATCATCAACTAATTGGTTTTTGGTAAAATTACGGTTAATAAGTAAGAAACGTTATATTACGTTTTATAAAACTAAGCATAACTTTTGCGTTTTAAAAGTTAAGCCCGATTAACGTTTCTTGCCTAACTTTTCGTATTATGACAAAGTTATCAAATTTGACATTTTCGATATTTGACCCTCTGGTGAACATTAACTTTTACTGTCACAACAGAACGTGACTTTTATTAAATTGTATTCGTTGTCGTAAAACCCTTAAATCTCGTATTTTAATTCGTTATAGCTCGTTTTTTTTAACGATTCTTTCGAGGACTTCACGTTCTTGAAAGTTTCTATAATTTTTATGAGGTTTTTAACAAAATGTAACTTTCTGTCATGAATAGTACTTTTATAAAATAGTTTTATAAAAGTATTAATTGTCGTAAACTCGCGAAATTCAATAACTCGTTCGTAACAAATAAAGATTGAGAAAACATCTACAACGATTCCTATAATCATTCTTAGGTAATCCTAAAAAAATATGTCTTGGAATTTAACTAAAAAAACAAATAAGTCACAAACTTCTGATGCTTGTTTGAAAAATTATATCTATAAAGAAGTTATATCTATAATAAACAAACATGACATTACTTTCTCTTATCAAAATCCGTGTCTTAAATCATATAATCCGTTATAACTTGTATTTATTACCCATAACATTTTGTCGATTATTATAATTACCTTTCAGACATCACAACTTCTTATCTCTTTACGTTTTTCTGTGTGGGAGTTGGGAGGGGAGGAGGGGTGAGGAGGGGTGGGGGGGGTGGGGACACAAGTTGAGAGATAGTGGGGGGTGGGGGGGGGGGGGGGGGGGGGGGGGGGGGGGTTAGGAATAAGTCGTGAAATGGTATTATCTTTTATAAATATAAAATAAGTATATTTTTTATAACAATTTTTTGGAGTAAGTATGTTTAAAGAACATAAATTAAGTATTTTTTTGACCTAGTTTTTTTTATGTTTTACCTCTTTTACTTTTACATAATATCCATAAGTATACAAGTCTTCTCATCTTTTATTACCTTATTTTAAGACATATATCATTACTATAGGTCCATAATTATCCTTAACATGTCACTTGTATTTCTTTTACTTGAAACATATTAAGAAACTTTTAAAAACCCTAATTTACATCAACACTTTTTAAGCTTAATTAAGATTGTAAAATACTTATGTATCCATTTATAACTTCATATTACTATCCATAAAACATGTGTATAAGTTCATAAAACTATATTCACAAGAAAAATTCATGTTTACAAAGTTAAACATGATCCTATGGTGATTTCACTATATAGGAGACAAACATCATGTACATATAAAAATTTATCAAATGAAAGCATAAAGGTTTAAAGTAGAGCCTTAATTGATGAATGAGATGATTGGTGACAAACAAATGCTAACCGCCACAAAGCTATTTGTTTACCCTAAAATCCCAAGCGCACTTAAGAAAACCTTGTTTACTTAATATAACCCTAGTCTTCCTTTCTTGATTATTACTTGAAAATGGAAAACGCTTACCAATGACTTCATGGCGAATGACATAAGAATGTCCTTAATAATGGATGGTGTAAAGAAGGGTATAGAATTGATATAAAATTTGTATGGATTTGTGTGTGAGATTGTTTTGAGTCGTATGGCTCTATGGGCAAAAAAGGAGGTTTTGTGATTTTATCCTTAAGTGTTTTTGCTACATATGTTATTCCTTGTATGCATGTAATAGGAACTAATTATATAAAGTGTATTTAGACCATATCAAAAGGTGAAATAAAAGTCCAAGAAAACATGAGTGAACTTGGTTCATAGGGAGGACTTCTTGGTCATGGTCTTAGTGTCAAAGAGTACCAATACATTGCTAGGGTATTAATGTAGCAAGTGAAGTTACATTTAAAACAAATGGAAAGAGTATATTCTTATGTTTTTCTTGTATAAATTGCAAAAATTTTGGCATACAATGACTATTTATGATAATATTGTAACTTTATGTATTGGGTATAAAAGAGGGTATTGTTGAAGCGTAAAAAGTTTTTGTGGTTTCCGGAGTGCTAAACGCAATTTATTCCCGCGAAACGTAACACCTTTAACGTAAACCGATAAAATTAAAATGAACAAAGACCATAATTAATCCAAAATAATTACTATACACCCTTGCTTGATTAAACATTAATTGTTTGATGCCTGTTTACATTGAACGCTATTTAAACGATACATGAGTTTAAACTTAAATTCAATGAATTCACAAGCAACACGTACAGGAACGCTAAAAACCTAAATAGTATATTATCGACTTCGACAAAGTGAACTTGAAAACACAGGGAGTATAAATTTAAACAGTGTAACATGACTTTTATATTTTTATAAATCTAAGGGAACTATAAGGTGTAATATCTAGAAAGCTTAAGGGGTATATAGTGATCAAAAAGTAGAAATCTCAATAAAACGCTTAAAGAAACGGTCGAAGATTAATATATTCATGAAACATTAAACTGGGTTTTTACCATTTACGACTTAATAAATAAGTATATTTATTAAGAAAGTATAAGTCCTGTTTTCCACAAGAACCATCAAACATTTCACAATACATTAAAACACACGTTAGCACCCACCACCACAAGTGATTAACATTATAAAAAAACGCTAACAAATTTATGTGTATAATACATTGAGTCTTATTAGCCTAAACTTTTTCTAGACTAAGACTGCGTATTTACTTAGGTTAATGACGGTGTGATTGCATAGACAAACAATAGCTATTAATCAAGTTTCCGGAGCGGACTATTCACTCATGTGAGTTCAATAGCGCCTATGTTTTACAATGATTTAAATGATTTACATCCTTGGGTGAGAACAGCTTTGTTTTAACAAATTGGAAGGCATAGATCGCAAGTGTATATTTTTATACATGAATACGATTCGAGCTTTGTCTGAGTTACCCTAACGCCATTATGTTCCTGTCGATCATGAACTGTATAATTGCATAATGTGAATGGGAATTACATTATGTTGAATGGGGCGTGAATCTTATGGAGATAGATCTATGTAGGGATATGTGACAATCCCCGTTTCGGGAGACTAGCACCACCGTGGGAACAAACGCATACCATGTCAATATAGGGATGACTTGCAGGGTTAACACATCCATTCACAGACACTGATGTCAATATACTTGCAAATACTTCACAATATGTCGAGCTTCAGTGTCATGAGCTTAGGGAAAACGTAATTACAGTTTTTTATAAGTTTGTTGCATTGTGTTGCTTACATCATACACATATAAATCTTGCGTCCTACTATTGATGTATATCATAAACCTCTGAATTCACCAACTATTATGGACGTTTTAAGCATGTTTTTCAGGTCAATAAGGCACGAGGTAACGATGATAACATTGGAAGTCAATAATTGACAGTCAACAATTAAGATTTGGGTCTTATTACATTTTGGCGGCGTGAAAATTGTTATAAACCGTGCATCTTTATTTACATATTGTTGAACAATCTTAGGAAGCATGGTCTATATTAACAAAACATGTATTTTGTTAGTCCAATGTATCTTTTTTTTCAACTACACGTTATAGTCGTTCTCAATCTTTGCTATTAATCCAAAATGTAATCCCTCTCAGAGATATTCAAATCATTCTGCTGCGTGCTTCAGATTTGGAGGGTGTTACAACAGATTGTATCAGAAGCAAGGTTATAGAGAACCAGTCAAAAGTTATGTCTGGACTATAACTCTTTTCAAACACTGTTTTTCCACAAATGGATTTGCGGAGGGACATACATGCATTTACTTTTATACAATCTAGCACATATATCCATGCATGGCTCATGCAATGTCTTAGCATTAGTAAGTGGGTTACTAAGTTATTACAATGATTGATATACGTTTGTATAATAAATTATATTACGTAAATTACTATAAAGAACATTATATCTAATAAATCTTACAAGACAAATCAACCGATCTATCCTATAACGTAATACTTATATAGGTTTATCTTTTGCTTTTTGCAGTAAACTATGTCTTCTGCGACATCAGATGATACCTATACTAATATCCGATATTCACACCGACTCTGAGCTAGCGCAAGAAAACGGCCTTCTGGGAGCCGAAATTGAGTGGAGGTATCTGTGATGGAGGCATACACTGGTCATTACGGATAATGCGATACGACGGACTCCCGATACAGCCCGTACCCCACCATCACCAGATTACATACCAGGGCCCATAGGATCCACAAGACTCCAGGCCATTCCTTAGGACTAGGATGAGCGTGAGCCTCATGTTCAAACAGGCACATGATCCTGACAAGTAAACTTTCTAGAGCTATATAACCCCGATATATACCAATCGGTAGGCAGATGAAGCATGAGTTTTTGGGCTAGTAGCAGCCAATCCATCGGTTGATTCTCACCTACAGCTGATTCACACCCGGATAATGTTAGCTACAGTTCGGAATCCCAAGTAGAAGATCAGAGAGAGTACGAGGATGATGAGACAGGTAGCTGGATGCCCGGTTAACAATCCTATGGATGGGGGAGAATGATGGAGACATTATGATGATGGCGATTCATCTAGGGATATGCCAATAGAATGAGGATGAGAATGCTAAGGACGAGGATAGAGGGCACTAGCTCCGCCCGGACTCTGCTGTGTTGTACTTTTTAGACCTAGTTTCCCACTGAAGGAACAAAGCCTGTTATACCACCACCACCCCCCCACCCCCACTGACATTACTATTGGGGCTAGGATTACCATCTGGCCTTAGGCTTCCATATCCCTTCCACCAGAGGCAGAGGTTGAGAGACTTACTGCCATGACTACTTCCATCACCACACACACCTATCTCACTATCACGCCACCCTCTGCAGGCGGAAGACGCCTTGCTAGGGTGCATGACCCTACTGGCACATTCAGCCACCTTTACCTACTATCTCATCTGTTGTTCCAACCTAAATCCAGACACTCAGGATAACATCCACCCAGGCTCTCATTGATGCAGTTACTACCGCATTACCACTACCACCACTACCACCATCTCTATACATACCACCACTTGTTGACCGTAGGGACGACATTCCCGAGTCTGAGTAGCCTCCCTATAAGAGGTTGTATTTGTCCACTCTAGTCTCCCGATATGAGGTTGGAGAGAGTTCTACTGCTAAAGGACCCTACCAAAGTCGGGATAGATTATGAGGTTTGTCACAATACGGTAGAGCTGGAGGAGAGACGACAGGGGATTAGAGATGATGGGTACGGTATTAGGGATACTTGGGTAGATCCGGTAGAGGCAGTTCCTGAGATAGCACCTATGATTGTGGGAGAGGTCAATACTAGGGTCACAGAGCTTGCTGAGCTCCATGAGCATGATACACATGACTTGTATGCTTTACTAGAGGATGCTTAGGATAGTAGGTCTCGTATATCACAGCGAGTCGATTATGGACTCGCAGCGGGTCCGATTTACTTATGGGGGATAGGATGACTCTCCATGAGACAGTATGGATGGTGGAGGAGGAGGACATTGCTTCCCCGAAGGCTTGGCTCACTCGATATGATTGAATTCAGGACGAACTCATCAGGAGCTTCAGACCCATCATGATCATGTGTATGCACACGAGACCTATCTCCAGGCACATCAGACATAGCTACAGCTGCAGAGTACTCTCATTTAGACACAACATCAGGTAATTGAGACTCGTTTTCAGATGCAGCAGGCTGAGTAAGCAGCACTTCGGGAGATTGACCGTAGGCGTCAGGACCAGATGATAGAGACTCTTTGAGTCATCAGAGATATGAGGCAAGAGATGAGCAACATGCAGGCCGAGTTGTTAGCACTGCGAGAGCAGCAAAGGAGAGCTAGACAGCCAGGACCAGAGGCTAGGATTCCAGATCACCAGGATGCTTTTGGGGATGCTGACAGTCACATCTAGTGATTTATGTTATTTGTATCTTGCTAGGTCATTGTACATGCATGTTAAGTATTAGGGGTTTTCCCCACTAGCATAGCCTTAGATCTTTGTATTGTATCATGTGTACTCCGACAACTATTTCATGTAAAATTTTCAAAGTTATCAATGAAATAAGATTGTCAATTTTTGTACTATATACCTCTCTTGTGTTGATTATCTCGTCTATACATTATTATATTCTGTCATATAACCTCATGTTTTGTCTTTTGCGATCTAGACGAATCATGGCACCTACGACCAGAAGAGGACCAAATACCCCTGTTAACAACACCAACCCAAACAACATGACTCCAGAATCCATCCAAGCAATGATTGACCAAGCTCTTTTGCGAAACTCCACCAATGGGGGAGATGGAAGCCACAGTTCGCACGGGGATAACCGAAGGAACGTGCAAACTGCGCCCCCTTGTTTTTACGCTGACTTCATGAAGTGTCAACCTATTGAACCTCAAGGACCTGAAGGCTGTGGTCGGTTTAACTCGGTGGATTGAAAAGATGGAGTTAGTTTTCAATATCATGTGGTTGTGCCATTGAGAATCAATAAAGTATGCCACCATGCACTCTGATTAGGAGCTGCTTTGACTTGTGGAAATGGTCAGATAAGAACCTTAGGTCCAGAGGCATATGCAATGACTTGGGAAGTGCTCAAGAAAAAGATGACGGACAAGTATTGTCCGCAGGGTGAAATCAAGAAATTAGAAATTGAGCTGTGGAACCTAAAGGTCAAGGGAAACGATGTTCCAGCATACACTGAACGTTTCCAAGAGTTAACCCTGATATGTACCAAGTTTTTTGCCAATGAAACCAGAGAAGGAATGACAAGTACATCAGTGGACTTCCTGACAACATTTATGGGAACGTCAAGTCTGCCAGACCCAAGACATTGGATGAGACTATTGAGTTGGCCAATGACTTGATGGATCAGAAACTCCGCACCTACGCGGAAAGGCAATCTGACAACAAGAGGAAGGCTGATGATTCATCCAGAAACAACCATGGTCACCAGCAACAACCCTTCAAGAGGCAAAATGTCGCCAAGGTCTACAATATGGGGACAGGCAAAAAGAAGCCGTATGGGGGATCTTTGCCCAAGTGCACCAAGTACCATCTTCACCACAATGGCCCTTGCACCCAGAGGTGCCACAAGTGCAACAAAGTAGGGAACTAGGCTCGCAATTATAGGAGTACTGGTAACACAAATGTTGCTAATACTCAAAGGGGCAATGGGGCAGCCCCCAAAGGAAATGGTTGTTTGAGTGTGGAGGCACCAGGGCATTTCAAGAGAGAATGTCCCTATAGCTGAGGAATAAAGATTGGAGGAAAAAGGAAAGCACAAGGCTGGGTTTTATGCATTGGGAATGCAAAAAGAGGGAAATAATCCGGAAACCCTTATGCCAATGTCATACAGGGTACGGTTCCTCTTTAAATAACCATATGTCTATCTATCTTATTCGAGCACTGGTGCCGATAGAAGCTTTATCTCCACGGCATTTAGTTCTTGATTAACATAGCCCCAACTCTCTTAGAAAACTGTTACTGATTACGAATTAGCTGATGGACATATAGTCCTGATAGCACTAATAAGGCAGGTTTGGCACTATAAAATTCTTAGACCCTATCTTGCCGATCAACATTAGATCTAATGCCCGTAAGCGCGGGTAGTATTCGACGTCATTAATCGGTATGGACTGGTTAAGAAGATGTCACTCCGTGATCGTGTTTATGAAGAAAAACATGTGTTCAAATTCCCTACGGGAATGAAATTTTGACTTTTTGTGGCAACGGAAGTAGCAACGGGAGAGAATCTCGGTTGACAGTCATATCATGTTCAAAAGCTCAAGAGTACACGGTAAAATGATGCCAGGTCTTTTTGGCACAGATATCTGATTCGCACAAATTTACCCCTCTGAAGTATATCAATAAATGGAAACAAATATAAATACACAACAAGGATCAGAATCCGCGAGATCAATGAAACCGGAAGCAGTATAGAGTGTTCC